>JANHAO010023892.1:0-11769 GCA_026873985.1 Saraca asoca
GAAGGAATCAAGTTGTTGGATAACTTGTGACCGCTATGATCCAATCATTTCAATTCAATTAAAGATGATGACTTAATAATTTCAATCTATGATACGCAATTATGCTTTATTGTTGAATCTTTAAGTCATCACATGGGCCAAGTGGGAGATTATTAGATTATTTTAATAATCTATAGTGGACCATGTAACTAATGGACTGACTTCAAATAAAATATGGCCTAATGTGATAGTTGTTTGGTCTAATGGTAATTAAAGTCAATGAAGGTTATTTAAAATTTTAAATTTTAAAATAAATCCCTCCCCTCCCCCTTTATTATGAGTGGTTATCTACAGTTAGATAACAACACAATAGTAACAAAAAACACATGTATATTCACCATCAAAGATACAATAAGAGGAAAGGAAGAGAAGGGAAAAACTCACATTGTAATACAAGAATATTGATCAAGAACGATAGAAAAAATTATCAAGATTAAGTCATGGATCCAGGTAAAGATCTTTAACCCTTCATTATACGTATTAAATGCCATAGTAACAATTATAATATCCAAGATCCCTTTATGGTTTAATGCAGTTTTCTGCATGGTTGAACTCTAGAAAAACTACAACTTATGGTCATTTATTCTATCAGGAATAAGCCATTCATCAAACCCTATCTGTAAGCAACGAAATTTCCTTTCTTAGCTAAATTTTTTGTGATGAAATAGATTGATTTCTTCTATATTTGCTATATTTGATGTTTTAGGCTCAGAGGTTTGCATACATGTGATTGAATTTCCTTTCCTAGCTTAAGAATCTGTTATAGTACTGTATAGCTCTATATTATTTTCCTATATTATCTCTGCATTCTGGAATTTTTTTAATTTGGGAAATGTTCCCGTTTTCCCCTCAATATTTGCTCTATAATTTGTATTCAAATTTCAATCGCCTTTTGGTTTAGTGGAGCCTGCTGTGTGCTTCTTCATCTCGTAGGTCTTGAATCTTTTTCTTCCCTCTTGTTGAACTTTTTTGAAATTATTTCATTATCTTATTACAATTTCACCTTCTTATTTACTCTCTGAACTAATTTCTTTCTGTTACATCCATGATTTGGTTTATATTCTTCATTTCGTCTAAGCTGTTTGAAGCTTGAAAGAACAAACATTGCTATGATAGTTTTGCTTCTATAAGTTGCTTTGTCTCCAAAATGTACTAGGATAAATTTTTTAATAGCTTTATTGGGATATTGCTCATATAGCTTTTTGAATTAATTGTGGCCAATATTGGTGGAAAATGACAGGAAGCTTCTGTCTTGGAAAAGCCTCCTAATTATACTTCCTGTGACACATTAAAGGATATGTTTTGCTTCCTTGTGAGTCATATTCACTAGCAAAGAATTCCCTGAAAATTTATCAAAATTATCGTATTAGGTTACTTATCATTACTCAGTTTGCAATAAATTTTTAAAGATATGTTTTGCTTCCTTGTGAGTCTTGCAGAATAGAATGTCGAGATTATGTTTATGGACCAACATATTTAGGCTTTTTGGCTCATATACTTCAATCAATTAGCCATTTTTTGTTGAATGAGCTTTACCTTATATAGTGGTATCATATGACAATAATGCATTTTGGGATGTGTTAGCTGGGTTTTAGGGAATCCACAAAATATTTACAGATAAGGGACAGTGTCCTAATATTTCTTTTGTTGAACTTTGTCTCATAACCTAATGCATGTCATTGTGTGCAGTTAGGCCAAAAAATCATTTAAGGGAAAGGCAATACACCAGCACTTTTTGCTTGCCATTGTTACGCTTTGGTTAGTAATCGTCCTATTTCCTTCCAATATTTTTCTTTTTTGGTAGTTTTGTATGTTGCTTACCTTTTGATCTTGCTATATTGAGATTGATTTCAATACTTCTACAAGTTCTTTCACGGGAAAAATAACCCTTACTGATGGTTTACTTCTTTTTAGAAGGGACAAACTTTTGTTTTGTTTTGTTTTTCTTGTTGTTGAACAGGTACGTGTAAAACTGGATAAGCAAATTGCTTAGTAAAAATCTATTATTCTTATACTTCTTCAGGCATGTACCAAGGTTACCAAATATTTCCTTTGAAACTTATTTCAAGTTGAGTATGTAGATATTAGTTGTTTTGGTGGCAATTTGATATATGGGTTGAAATATTGAGCCATTTTGTTTTAAAGTTTCAAAGAACTATTATCCTTTTTGTTTCAGCTATTAGATGGCACATGAACTTGAAAGATTCTTCCACCTAAGCATCCGAGCTCAATCTGAATAATTAATAAAAAACTATGATAAGGGCTGATATTTTAGTCCCTCTATGTATGTATGACTATCAAAGTATTTGTTTATCATATTATGTGAAAGTAGTGAGGCTTAGTAAAGAGCTTGAGTGTTGAATTTTCCAACATTTTCTCTTTTCAATCAAACATAGAAGTTTGGTCATTCCAATAAAAGATAAAGGCTTAGTAAGGACATGAAAGCTTGGTCATTTGGGTAGGATCTAACTCCAGGTATGATATGATCCTTGTTATTGGTATAGACATTTGAACAAATAAACTAATTTTAGGAAAATCGTGGAATGACAAAATTATATTATTCAGGAAACTGTGGCATGATAGAAATTATCAAAGAGAGGTTGAATTGATTAATGATTTGTTAATGGTGTGGTATTTTTTTAAAAGGTAATATCTTTCGTACTGCTCTATATTCAGTTAGATGGAACATTATTAACTCAATTCATCTATACAAACACTTAATAATGTTTTGGTACTAGTTGGATTAGAATTTGATGAAACTAAACAAATTTGTGATGAGATTAGTGATGGCAGAGAGATCCAAACCCATTGGGTCTTACTCTATCCAAAGTGTATTTTATGTGATGAATCTAATCTAAATGAGACCCATCTTTTAGTAGATTGGATTTGGGTCTGAACCATGAAACCTAATGGTTATCAGGTCTAGCTGGATACCCATTAATTAATATATGTTTCTCCTCTTTCACTCAGTCTCTGGTTCAAAACAAGAAGTAGCTTAATCACCTTTCACCCTAGCATTCTCAAATCTCAATCCAACGCAACCATGTATTTGCAACCAAAAACCATGAAAGAATCTAAATAGCTTTCTCCTAATTGCATCTCTCTCCAACATTGACACTGCGATCAAAGTTGAGAGCTACTGACCAAAATTGAGAAGCCGGTAATCTTAATTTGTTCCATTTTGAATATTGTTTAATTATTTGATGTTTTCTAAAGTATTTGATTTCAATTTTGATTTTGTTTTCTCAATTTTGGATATTCAGAAATTTTGGTATTAGGTTTATGTCTTCATAGTGCGTTCACGAAACTATCTTGTGACTGGCTTCTAATGGCATCTAGAGGTAGCAATCCATGAAATATGTTTGTATGATCTTTTTTATGTTCTGAATTTCAATTGCTAATAACTATTTAGTTAATTCTCATTAAATTTTATGTTTGTATCTGGACCATATTGAAGGGAGAAGATTCTGATGTGAGTGCTTCTCAAGAAGCCGTATTTGCCATTTACAAAGCCACGGTACAATTAATTTCAGCTCAGCTTTTTGCAATTTTAGGGTATAGTAAGATGTCCATGTCTGAACTAGGGACCAAGTTTATTTTTTAAGCTTGCATTGAGATAATCGTGGAAAAAATCGTTTTTCAGTTTCAAAATTTTCTAATTGCCTTTTCTTCATTGCAGGAGAAGTTTTTTTCGACAATTTACGCAGGATGCCCATGCTTGTTCTGTTCAGGATCGAAAGACAGCTATTTACTATAAGCACCTATGTAATCTCCCTTCTTTGCTCTTGAATGTTCATAAAAGGCTTATGTTCATTCTGTCATACTAGAAACTCTTCATACGTCAAAGAAAATTTCCAACCCAACTATTCGCTTCTGCACTAAAAAAATGTTTGAACTTGTATGGCTTCAATGAACATCTGGATTGCCAAAAAAGAAAATAAGTGCAAGGCTTTCTCGGCGTTATACTGTCTTGTTTGCAAGTTGCCATCTTGGTTGAATGAAGTTGGAAAGTAGGGTGTGTATGCGATCAAGATGATTCACAATAAAGAAATTGTCAGTTCTTTTGCGAAAATATAATGTTGTAGCCCAACAACGTTCCTCATGACTGAAAGTTATTTATTTTTATATATATCACGTTTGGGAACACGAGAGATCTGAATTGTTAGCTTTTGTTTGATTAATTGACAAGAATGTGGTTTTAAAATTATCATACATGACATATATTTAGCCTTTTTTTATATGCACTTTGAAGTTCAACTACCTCATTGAAATTTTATGATTCTCCCTTTTCGGGTGGCAAATAGCAGTAGAAGGATGAGTAATTCCCTTCATATGAACATCTTTTTAACTGAGGGCAAAATTCCAATTTGATTCTAGTTGTGTTCCTATAGGGAGATTATTTGAAGTGGCTTAGGTATCATAGTAAATATTTGAACTTCTATTCAAATAATGTGCATTGCTACCATTAAGTACTTTCCATTATTCTAAAGACATTTTGTTTTTCTTTTTAGCATCAGTTGTTCGTAAGTAGAGGAGATATGACTCTCTCTTGTTGCTATGAACACTATGCTTTTGAGGAACAGAAAGGCAAGAAGGTAGAGGATAGTGAGGGGGAGTGAGTGTGTCCTTTTTATCTAGATTCAGATTTTGTTGTCCTTTTGCTGTTTATTTTATGTGATACTCACTTTATTTATATAAAGTTTGATTCAAAATTCTTTATTTTTTCAGAAAGGAAAGCAAATTCGCTTTGTTCCTGCACATTGTAGTCTGTAGTCTGTACACACATTATTTTTGGCTGAAAATAAAATTTGTGTAGATTTATTATAATATTATATTTTTGGGTTGTTTTATAAAGTACGGTTATCTTTTGGCTGTTATGAGATGCATCTAACAAAGTTATATTTCAAAATATGTTGGCGGTTTCAACGTTGGGCATCAATTGCAGTCCATTAGTTTAAGTATTGGAGACTGGTTTTTAAACAATAGAAAGTACTATGTAGCATGTGAAGGTGTAAACAGTTATAGAAGTAAGATACAGATGTAGGCATCCATGTCTCTTCTATTAAAGCCCAGTAAGATGCCTTCGGAAATATCTAATAAGAAAGAAATTGTAGATTAGCTTGAATAATGCATTCAATTTACTCCATATGTATGGATCAGAAGTTTTTATTCTTCCTTCTGTGATTTGTGTTCTAAAGGAACAATGTAGAATGTAGCAGAAAAATTAGGAGTGGAAATGAACTGAGTATTATGCTAGAAAGAAAGAACTTACTGCATTTTGCTTCTGAAAAATGATGAAACAATTAGTCATTGTTGAAAACTTTTCATGATAAATTTAAACAAGGGATATTATAGAATACAACATACACAGAGTTCTAGCGAATGTGCAATGTATCTGAATACAATATAATGATAACCCCCTTTATTATCTAAAATACATATTTCATTTTAGAGGAATCATATCCCACTCTTAAATTTTTTACAAATGTTACTTACTCTTTTCTTTGTCTTATACCCTTTCCTTGGTCTTTTGTCAGTGTATAATGTGACATTTTCATTTTGTAGTGATACAATGGCCTCATCTACGTCATCACACATAGTAGAAGGTATTTTCCCAGCAACATTCTCCAACTTCAAGCAATCTTGCTAAAACAATTAGGATTGTCCTCAAGAAAAAGAAAAAGGACAAGTGATATGTGGGAGCTTTTTGACAAGGAAGTTATTGATGGTAAAATGAAGGCTGTTTGCAAGTGTTGTCGTAATCCAATGGCACATTCTAAAGTTGGCACCTTCAATTTGTGAAAGCATATAGAGAAGACTTGTAATGCCATTGATCGAGCTTCCATTCAAAGACTAGGGTCATCAAGGGCAAAGTCAAGGGTCTTCGAGGGTTACAACTTTTTCATTTGATCTTGGTATGGAAAGAAAAGAGTTCATTCACATGATTATCATACATGAATATCCTCTTTCTATGGTGGATCACACTAGATTTTGGAGATATTCTTATGCACTTCAACCATTATTCAAAATGATGTTATGTAATACAATAAAGAATGATGTGATAAAGGTGTTTGATTATGAGAAGTAGGTCACAATGAAGTTTATTGAAAGCAACTGGGCAAGGGTTGCTATCATGTTTGACATGTGGACTTCTAGTAATCAAAAAAGGGGATTCATGGCAATCATGACACATTTCATTGATGATGATTGGAATTTGTAGAGTCGCATCTTAAGGTTTATGTAAATGCCTTATCCACACGCAAATGATGTTTTGTGTGATGTACTTTTAAGTTGTCTTTTGGAGTGGAACATAAATAGGATTTCAACCATTACATTTGATAATTGCTCAACCAATGATAAGATGATTGAAAATTTGATACGCAAATTAGATTCCTCCTCCTTTTTGTGTTCTGGAAAACTAATTCATATGAGGTGTTATGCCCATGTTTTAATTTTGATAGTCAAGGATATCCTCAAGGTAATTAAGGGCAGTATAGAAAAGATTAGGGAGAGTATATTGTTTTGGATAGGCACACCGAAAACAGAAGAGATGTTTGAGAAGTCATGTCGCCAACTATCTATACATGCTTGTCCTTGACTACCCTATAAGATGGAATTCCACTTATTTGATGCTTCAATCTACCTTGATAAATAAAGCTGCATTTGGTCACTTGAAATAATGTGAACCTTCATATAAGTCACTACCAATTGATGAAGAATGGGAGATATTTGTTTAAAGTTTAAAGTCTGTTACTCAGTGACTAAGTTATTCTTTAGGACAAAGTATTCGATTGTTAACATTTATTTTCCCAAGATATGTGAAATTTGGTTGACTTTGAATAAGTGGCTTGATGTGCCAAATCCCAACATTAGAAATAAGGCTTCTCACATGTTGACAAAGTTTAACAAATATTGGAATGTGATTCATGGCATCATGAGAGTTGCAATTGTGTTTGATCCAAGGTACAAAATAAATTTGATTGAGTTTTACTATCCACAAATTTTTGGGGTCAAGTTTGATTTTGGAGTTAGAAAGATCAAGCAACTTTGTGAAGATTTACTTCTTGAATACTAACTCAAAATCAATAAAAATGACATAGTTGGTGAATCTAGTGAACTTGCACCAGATGTAGTTGATGGTTGTTCTCTAGATGCATTGAATGCATATGATTTATTTATCATGAATGAGAAGATGTCTAATTCCATGAGACTCAAATTAGAGCTTGAAAGGTACCTTGAAGAGGATGTGTTACCAAGAATATCATCTTATGGCATATTGTTATGGTGGAGGATAAGTGGGGTAAATTTTCCATTATTGCAAGCTATTGCCAGAGACATTTTGAGCATTCTTATGTCTACTATGGCTTTTGAATTAACATTTAGTACTGGTAGGAGATTGGTGAGCTCGCATCATAGCAGATTGCATCCAAACACTTTGGAAGCATTGATGTGTACTCAAGATTGGATATGGGTCAAGGAATGTCAAGGTTAGTTTTAAAGTTTTAACTAAATATGATATGCATTTACTTTAATGTTAATTTTGGTTTTAATGTTTTTTTATTCTAAGGTGTGGGTGAAAAATGTGTCACTATTCATGATGAGGAGAAAGACGTTAGAACATATTTTGCTTGTGATTAATTAGAGGTGAGTTATTTACTATCTTATGTGTACTAAACATTATGATAATTTAGTAATTTACTATCCTATGCTTGTTGTCACCTTTCAATTTAATTACTTAGGAGTGACTGAGCCTCAGCTTCCAGCCTTAAGGTATCGATAAGGTGGAGCAAACCAACTAAAGAACCGCCATACCTATGGCTTTGTTAGCCACATTCTCTGCTCTTCTTGCTTTTTCCTGTGACAAGACGCATTCCCTTGGAAGCCTTATCCTAAGTCCCCTTGTGATGCCATCAGTGGCATCAAATGCCAGAGCTAGAGGGCTTAGAGACACACAAATTTTTGCTGCACTTGGCTAGAAGAATGTATTACAGTACAGGAAACTTGGAGATTTTAACCATAACACCAGTGAAATCACTATTGGTATAGTGAGAGTTTTTGGGTTCCTTTTTCTATATCATTTTTTCTTTTTCTTATCAAATTCAAGCGGATAATGTTTGGTCATGACATATCAAAGTTCCTCTTTATAGGTTTTGGAATTGAATGAATTGAGTTATCTTACTTGAAATTAAGATTAGAAATGATTCTAGTTGATTTGTTTTGAACTTTGCATTCATTATTTTAGTTACAAATTTGCTTTTGATAGCATGATTTTCTATGTTATTCTGGGTGTTTAATCATGTATGTATGAATTGAAAGGCCTAAATTGTCATGTATGGCGAAGGGCAAACCTCATTCTAGAACAAGCTTATGCTATGGTCTACTTCTTTGAATAGGACTTTTAATTTTGTAGCCTGGTAGCTGTATTCAGTGAGTTTTGCATATTAAGAGGAATTCCATTGGCCACTTTGTGAAAAATGGAAAGTGAAGCAATGCTTCATTTGTGGAGTTTAAGATGTAATATTGCATAACTTAGGTAATATTTTATTTTAATTTCTTGAGTTTCTTATTCAATAAGTTCTTCAAATTTTGAGGCAGTAAGTTCTTCAAATTCCATTAATCATGAAATTAATGCTCTAGACATTGTTGAGGCTATAAGTTCTTCAAATTTTGATTTGCTCTCAATTGAAGTGCCAAATGTGCACATTTATAAACATTGAAATGCAAAACGAAAGGGTCCAAATGGGTCGAGTCGGGTCTTGTTGTATCAGGTCTTATTGGGTTCGGGTCTTTGACAATTCTAGTGTATTAGGCCTTTGGCGGGTCTGGATCAAGGTCCAGTCTGCCCAGACTCAACCCATTGCCATCCCTAGATGTAATTCTCTTGACTGGGAGTGCGAATTCATATGAAAACGCTAATGTGTCTTTCATTGTCGATGTTTCATTACCATTAACCACTTACAAATAGCCTATTGAACCGTTAATACTAAATTAATAACTAAAATTGCCATGCTTTAGAAGATGTATATATGTTAACCCTATTGATTATCTCACAAGATCATAATGCTCACATGGCTGCTAGTGACAAAGCAATGAAATGGTGATTTAAGTTTCAAATTTTCATATACAATGCATATGAAAAATTTCCCCCACAAAGCATAACTTATATAGGACCCATTTGGTTGGGCGGAATGGAGGAGGAAATAGAGTGAGAATGTCACTTTTCCCTTATTTGATTTAACGGAATGGAGGGAAAAACATGTCCCTAGAGACAAACTTTTCCTGTCATTAGTTGAAATCAGTTTCCATTTTGCAACTAAAGAATGGGAAATCCACTCCAACTGTGAGGCTCCCGCTCAAAAGAGCATCCCCATTTTGACCTTCTCACTTTGGACACGGTTCGGTAAACCTCTCCTTCCGCTTCTCTCTCTTCTTTGCTTCACTTCCATCTTCATTCGTCTTTCTCAGCACAGAAGTCCCTTCAGAGCTTACAATCCACCTTGCGTCCTCCTATAAAAGACCGAACACTACTCTCTTGTGGCTATATTTAATCTTGTCAAGTCAAAGTTATTGCGGGAACACAAACATGGGATTTCTTTGCAATTTATATGTTTTCCATTTGGCGTTGTTGTTCTTAGCGGGCTTTCCGTTTCAGGGTTTGTCTGTTCATGGGCGATTGCTTTCGATCCTGAAAAAACCTAACCCAGATAACGTTGTTGCCGCCGCTCGTTGGTTGGTCTCCCAGAATTCATGGGGTGTCTTAAAGTGTACTTCTTTTCAATCTCTTAGTGTTTGTCTCTTTCTCGTGCTCTGAATTCTGATACTTTTTCTGGGTTCAATTCTGATTGGCTGAAATAGTATACTAGTTGTTTGTTCTTATGCTTAGAAAAAAACACTCGTGGCAGGGCTTTATTGTGATTTGATTGTTGGTTTTATGTTGTTTGATAGGCCAATCCCATGGTAAAATTTGGTATTATTTCTCTTTTAACTAATATTTTGGTGTTCTATGACCAATGTCTTCTGACATATGTTCTACCTATGGGGCACATAGAGGCTCTTTTTACTAGAAGTATTGGTTAAATTAATGTTAGGATTCTTGTTAATTTCCGCTTGGAGGATTTGGCAGAGAAAGATATGTAAATTCGTAGATGACATACATAGATACATGAGAAATTTTATTCACTTTGTTAGTTGAGAAGTTAGTGACTCATTGTTTTTCTGATTCATGACTACACATCAAACCATAAATAACTATGAATCTTTGATCACAGTAGTGAATCAAGAAGACTTGAACTGGTTTTGGAGAAGTATTAAAGTATGATTGATGAAAAGGAAAGAAAGTTCATGAAGTTCTGATGATACTATAGTATTATTCACCAGTTTCATAGTGAAATGCATTATTAGTGCATAAGAAAGTTGTTGATTCCTGTTGTTATAAACTAGAGTCAGGCCTCTTACATTTTATATATCTGACTGAGAGACTTAATTGATGTTGCTCAAGTATTATTCTTGTTGTTTATTTGCAGTACTATTTCTGGAGATTTAGGTGGAGCGCCCTTTGGGTAAGGAGTTCCTTCTTTTAATTGTTGGATGTATTAAGCTTTCTTCTTGTTTTTATATGGAGAGACTTAATTATATGGCCTATAGTTTTTGGACAATCAATTTGACTGTGTTAATTAGCTGACATATTATCTTACCGCAAGTTTCTACATATGATATGTAACATAGGTAATGTACACTGATGTAGACTTGCTGGTATAAGCAAATAGATTCATCATAGTTGGTGATGGTATCTCTGTGATCATATATCAAGATAAACTTTGACACAGTGTCTATGATATGTTATTTTGTTAGTTATTACTCTTTTCAATAAAGGAGAGAAAGGAAGGATGGAAACTATCACGTTACCTCTTGGAATCTGACAAACCTTTCTTCATCTTTCAGCTTAAGTTCGTTGATGGAAAGTCCAGAGAAGTTGAATTTTCTAGACATGCCTTGTTTTCAAAGCATTCAGAGATGAAGGGTAAGTGCCAAAATCAATGGATTAAAATTATCTACCAATCATGTGATAAGTTGCAATTAGTGCATCTTTCTCATTATATATATATTAGTTGCTAAGAAATTAATCCATGGGCAATCTATCTGACCATCTTCCCCACTCTATTGAGCATTTTCTGTGTCAAATTTGTGTGGAAAAGAGTTTGGCTCCTGTTAGTCCTGAAGTTCGTCGTAAGCTGGCAGAGTTAGGAGAAGAACGGGCTGCAAAGCTTCTCAAGAGAATTTCAAAGTATAATATATGTAATTTGGATCACTACATAATGCGTTCTATTCAGAATGACTTTGTTGATAATTCTCCTAAAAAATCTGTCAAGCATTTGCTGTGTCAAATTTGTGCAGAAAATTGTTCATTTTTTTTAATATCAAACAACTACAGGGAGAAACTTGAAAAGGCTAGTACATCAAATTAGAAAGCATAAAGAGTTGCCAATGAGGTTATTTGAGGAGAGAATTTGGGGAGTAGTGGGCCAAAAATATATCAAAGACCCAAAAGAACGGATATTGGTAAACATCAAGTAGTGAAGGATACACCTCATCGCATAATCTGCATTGGATCAAGATGTTTATAATCATGTATCAAAAGGTTTAGTAGCCAGTTTGGGTATTTGTTCATCTAATTTTGTTCTTTCATATTTCAAGCTCTGTTATCTTTCTTTTCTTTGATTTGTTACATAA
>JANHAO010023893.1:0-11794 GCA_026873985.1 Saraca asoca
AAAATTCACTTACAAAAGATCCTATAAAAATCAAAATAAAATCCTAAATCTAATGTAGATCTTTTGTAGAATCTTGATAAACTTTAGACCTGCACATACTCAACAAACAATTAAAGCTTATAAACATAATATGATATGATCAAAATTATTTTCATCATCAAAACAAAAGATAGTCTAGCTGGCTAGGCTAACAAAGAATTATTCATGTTGCCATGGATCATTTGCTTGTGAATCTACTAATCAAAGGCTTAAGTGTAAAATTGATCACAAACGAGTGACTAGAATGAGTTTGGCTAAGCCTTTTGGTGTTCAAGATTAGTGAGAGTTTCCTAGTTCTTGTTGAAATGATGAACTAGTGTTATTGTTATCTTGAGATTAGTGAAATGTTAATGATGTTGCTATATGTTTCATATATATATGTTGTTGATTGTGCACATTTTTTTTATAACATGTTGAGAGAGGCATTTAGATCCTATCTCATTGTTGTGTAGAGATTGTTGATTCTCATTCTAGCATCTTGGACAAATTCATAGACCATTTGGTAAAGATTTACATCAAATCACATTTTGCTATGTATGCCTTGTTACTCACATTCCATGTTATGTTTAAGTCATTGAAAAGTATGTCTTCAAAACATGTGTGATATTATCAAATATAATGATCTATATTATTAAGTACTTATGTTGGACCTAAGGTTGTAGTGATGTCATAATTATTTTTAACACTTTTTGTTATGGCCACAAATTGTTATCTAGTATGTTGTTTATTGAACTATGTTGTAAACCTATCAATAACTGAAATGTCAACAAATGCATTATTGGCCATAAACTATTCTATCCTTGTATGACTTTTCTTTCCAATACTCCAAATTTTCATATAACTAAAATGTCCTCTACATATTGATTTGAAAACAATTACCTTCAAAAGAAAAAAAAATTCTAAAACAAAACTCTTCCATTTTTTTAGAGAATTAACTATAAATTTTATATGAATATAAATATAATTACTTTGTACCTAAGAAAACCTTGTAGAATATTATGTTTGCAACTGCCATATATATGGAATAAATTCCTTTACTTAAATGTATTTTTCCTATAAATTATGCAAGAAAATTCAATTAAATTACTAATTGTTTTTACAATCTTGCGCATAGTATGTTAGAATATCCTATATTGGACTACATTAGTTCAACCCATTTGTTCAACTAGATAATTGAATGTCAAGATAACATTGTATAATGGGCCAATAAATGGTGATCATGTAATTGAGTCTTAATTGACACCTAGACCAACTATGGATATCAGATGTTTGATCTCCCTTTTTGATGGAAACTCAAGGAACCACTCAAGGGACCACCAAGAGCCTTGGCACATTCTAGATGAACCTATCACAAGGGTTAAGGCTAAGAGGATTAAGGAGGCTCTCTAAGCTTACATCAACACATTCAGAACAAACATAAGGAGGATGGCTCAGGAAAGTCAAGGATCATATGCATTGAAGCCATGTTATCAAGTGATGCCACCTAAGCACATCATTGTGCCAACATGGGAGGACACATGGGCAATAAGTAAGTGTCACTTTATAGGGCTGATTTGGGCCATTTTGGATGCTCTTGTATAAACTAATTTGGGTCCATGTGGGAGCCAATCATAAGGGCTAAATGGTCTAACTTTTATTGCTTATTTTTGGACTTTTTGTAATAGCTTAGGCTTTTTATTTTTGCTGAATTGTTAAGGCTTGTTTGTTTGATGAGTCCAGTCCATTTTTGCATAGTGATAGCTATTTGGGGAGGCTTGTTTCTCTTAGAATTTAGATTACACAATTTTATGAATTGAAAAATCATATTCTTCTTTAGAGCATCCTCTCTTAGGGTTCTTGCTAGAACTTAAGACTTATCAAAGAGTTTACTCTTTGTGGCATCAAATCCAGCCCTTATCACTCCCCTTCTTCTCTATTTTGAAGTGTGGCATGAGTATCATTCTTTTTCTTTCATCTTTGTTGCTAAATTTAGAAAGGCCCATGGGCGTTTCTTGTAGAGATCACATCAATTTGGTATTAGAGCTTTGGCTCTCCAAATTCAAGTGATTCTCTTATTTTTCCTTGGTATTTTGTTATAGATTTTTTTGCATTTTTGTGCTTTTTATTGCATTGTTTTTGCTTGTTTGCTATCAATTTTTTGCTACATATTGCTTGCTGTTTGGCGTTATTTCTACTACTTTTTTGCAGAAGTTTTTTTATGTGTCTTGCTTTGTCTACTAAATGTTTGATCATGGGTTTGTTTAGTTTAAATTTTTCTGCTTAATTGTGTTTTTCCTTCTAAATTTTTGTTGCTATTTGGTGTGTATCTTTACTGAAATTTTGCTTCATGATTTGGTGCACATTAAATGATTGTTAATTGGATTGAGTTTCCTTTTCATTACTTTTGTGTATCCATTGGTGTGGAACTGAATTGCACATTGATTTGGTGCTATTTGGTACCATTTTCTTCATCATTTCATCAACTTGTATGAAAATTGCAGTCTCCTATTTCAGTCTAATTGCTATCCAATTTTTTCCTTGTTGGTTGAAACTTTCTGCTGTAGTTTCTTTGAAATTTTGCTTACTGTCCAAGCTTGAAAGTGATTGTGTTTTATGCCAAAAACATCTTCTTATTGAGCGCACCTATTGGAAATCATGTTGAACCAATTTTGGTTGATTAAATTTGATTGTTGGCTGCTCAATTTGGTTGATATAAGTGTTGAAGAATTTTGGACAACAAGTATATTTGAAAAGAAACACAAAAGAAAGAGATAAAATATTAGTGGAAAAACAAAAGCAAAACAAAAATTGTGACAAAAGAAAAGTGTGAAAGAAACAAAGTTTAAAAGCAACAAAATATGAAAGAATAAAAGAAAAAGGAAATTAGGAAAAAAGAAAGACAAGTGTTACCTTGATCATTTGGAAACAAAAAAAAAACCTACAAGTTTGAGCTCCATTCAATCCACAAAGAATTGGTTTCTCTTGAATCATTTTCCATCATATTCAAATTGAATGTGTTTGTTTGGATGCATAGTCATTTTCTTAGCTTAGAAAGTCTAGTTTGGAATCCATTTTCTTGATCATTTAAATTTTTATGTAACTTTTGGTCACCTAGAAAAATTCTAGCTAAAACTTTACTCTCTTGTTTTGTCTAATTTGTTAATTTCATTTGTTGTTTTTCTTGCTTTTTGTAATTGTTGGTTTATGCCACTTTGGGAATTATTGGATTGTTATTTGATATTGGCTGTCATATTTTCAAAACTTAAAGATCTTGTCTCTTTAGTTCTTAAAGAGCCTCAAAGAGGGAAGATAAGAGTGATAAAAGGCAAGTGTGTGTGAGCTCATTTGAAGGTAAAAACCTAACTCTAGAGTGCAAACACAAGTGGAGTATCCAAATACAAGTGAGAAGAGTGCATTGTGGTCAGGACCCTATTTTCTAACATTTTCTTGAGGTTTTTATTCATCTAAGATGGTAGGTGGTAGTAGTTCTCAAATAATGAGATCATGTTCACCTTGAGAGCCATGCAACAACAATTTGAAAGGGTGAATATGAAGCTTGATGAAGTTGGCAAGAGGCTCACAAAAGTTGAAAATAGAAGAAATACACATGAGAGAAGGGGTAGAAGTTGAAAATAGAAGAAATACATGTAAGAGATGGGGTAGAAGACAAAGTCATCAACATGATAGCAATAAGGGTGAATGGAGAGTTGAAGATGATGAAAAGCAATCCACTTCTTTTTATGAAATCAAAAGGAGTGAGAGGAGGGGTGATAGAAGAAATGTAGGAAGAAGAAATGAGAGGCTAAGAAGAGAAAAAGTTGATTCTAGCCTCCATAACATAAAGATGCAAATTCCTCAATTCCATGGGAAAAAGGATCCAAAAGGTTATTTGGAGTGGGAAAAAAAGGTGGAGTTGATCTTTTATTGCCACAACTATTTTGAAGAAAAGAAGGTAAAGCTTGTAGTTGTGGAATTCTTGGATTATGCTATCATATGGTAGGATCAAGTAGTCCAAGGTAGAAGAAGAAACCATGAAAGACTTATTTCTACATGGGATGAGTCGAAGGCTATCATGAGGAAGAGATTCATTCCTAACCACTATTAGAGAGAATTGTATCACAAACTCCAAGCCTCGCACAAGGTTCCAAGAGTGTTGAAGGTTACCACAAGGAAATGGAAGTAACAATGGCTCAGTTTCTCCATGGTTTACATTATGACATTACAAATATGGGGGAGTTACAATACTATGTGGAATTAGAAGACATTGTTCATATGGCTATAAAGGTGGAGAAGCAACTTAAGAGGAGGAGTTCTTCCAAATATGGACATCAACCTAACTCTTCATGGAAGCCTAATTGGGAGAAGAGACATGAGCAAAAAGATGATAAATATTCCAAAAAGCCAATGATAGAAAATTTTCCTAAGGCTAAAGGAGAAGACCCAGGGACAAAGGCGAGGTTGAAGCACCTTAAAGACAAATAAACATCAAATGCTTCAAGTGTCTAGGCTATGGTCACTATGCTTATAAGTGCTCCAACAAAAGAGTCATGCTAGTGAAGGGGGAATGTGGAGATTGAATCCACAAGTGAACAAGAAAGAGAAGAGGAAGAATCTAACTCTAGTGGAAGGGAAAGTAGTAAAAGATTAGAGCATGCAGTTGAAAGAGAAGCCTTAGTGGTGAGAAGAGCTTTAAATGTTCAAGCTAAGAAAGGAAATAAGGAACAAAGAGAAAACATCTTTCATACAAGATGTCATGTGAAGGGTAAAGTGTTCAATCTTGTTGTTGATAGGGAGAGTTGTGCCAATGTGGCTAGCATAGTTATAGTGGAAAAATTGGGCTTGCCTACCTTGAATCATCTAATACCTTACAAATTGCAATGGTTGAATGATAGTGGGGAAGTGAAGGTGGCAAGATAAGTTCTAGTGGCATTCTCCATTGGAAAGTACCAAGATAAGGTTCTTTGTGATGTTGTTCCTATGCAAGCAGCTCACTTGTTGATAGGAAGACTATGGCAATTTGATAGACATGTGATGCATGATGGCTTTCTTAATAGGTATAGCTTTGTGAAAGACAACAAACTAGTTAGTCTTCTACCTTTAACCTCAAAACAAGTTTTTGAAGAGCAATTGAAAAAGGAGAAAAACAAAAAGAAAATGTGTGAAGTGAAAAAGTTGTTGAGAGTGAAAAAACAGAAGAAAGAAAAGAGTTGGGAGAAGAACCAAAGCAAGGCAAAAGAAAATTAAGTGTGTTTGTTAAGGCTAATAATTTGAGGCATACTTTTCATGCTAATTAGTCTATGCTTGTTCTCTTATGCAAAAGAGTCTATGTGAAAACTAACCATGAAAATGTTGTTTTGCCTATAGCCTTTGATTATGTTTTGCAGAAAGTTGAAGAAGTGGGAAATTAATTTGACTTTATTCATGGAGTTCACAAACCCAACCAGCCAACTTATAGACAAGTGGAGGAGATTATGGCAAATGGATAATTTAGAGAAAGATGAGTCCTTTAATATTAATGCTTCCTTTCAAGTTTCTAACCTTTCTCCTTTTACAGTAGGTCTTGAAGATTTGAGAATGAATCTTGTTAAAGAAAGGGGGAGTGATGGAAACTCAAGGGACCACCAAGAGCCTTGGCACATTCTAGATGAACCTATCATAAGGGCTAAGGCTAAGAGGATTAGGGAGGCTTTGCAAGGGTTATGTCAACACATTCAGAGCACACATGAGGAAGATGACTTAGGAAGGTCGGATCATATGCATTAAAGCCATGTCATCAAGTGATGCCACCTAAGCACATCTTTGTGCCAACATGGGAGGACACATGGGTGGCAAGTAGGCATCACTATATGGGGCTAATTAGGCTATTTTTTATCACTCCCCTTCTTCTCTATTCTAGAGCTTTGTATGAATATCCTTATTTTTCTTTCATCTTTATTGATGAATTTGGAAAGGTCCATGGGTATCTCTTGTGGAGATCACATCACCAAGACTTTAGCCATTTTTCCCTCATAGTTTTTCTTTATGTATTTGGGCTTATGCCTCTTTGATTTACAAAAAAAAATGTTAAGATTTTTAAAATAGTAGTCTAAAAATCTTTTAGCTGTAAGATCGAAATTAATTTAATCTTATTATTCTTTAATAATTCAAAAACTGATTGGTCCTTTAACCATCTTTAACAGGCATGAATTATGAAATTAGTCTTAAACCCAGAGAGAGCCATCCTTTCCTCATGATTACTAATTGATAATCATGACCAACAAAACACTACATCATCATCTTTAATATTTAATTTTAATCATGTAACAACTTCATCTTGAAGACCAATGAAACTCTACATCATTAATTTTTTTTTCTTTTTTCTTTTTAATGTTTACACCCCCTTCCATGCTCGTGGTCTTGCACCACTAAGGATTTTGGTCTTCTCCTTTTCTTTCTCTGCTTTTTCTATAATTTTTGGAAAGATAAAAGCATAGTTCATATCTAAGACCCATAGTTTCTTTTAGGACCCATCATTTTAATACAAAAAAAGATTTCTATACCGATCTTTCTCCTAAAATCACACCTTCATTTTCTTAAGAAAAGGAAATGATCTTTTTGTAGGAATTTTAATGGTTTGAAATATTAATTTTATTATTTTTAAAAGAGTTTTAATTCACTTAATAGGGAAATCCAAGATACATTGTTCCATTCACATAATGTAGAATTATAGATGGATGATTTTAATGGCCATGAATAATGGTTTGGTGCTTGAATGTGGGTAAAAGTTCATGAATGAGATCTTGGCTATTATGGTTAGTGGTACTCTTACATTGGAGGCTAAGAGTCTTGGACTCTGTTTTAAATATCTCCATTAGTCCTACTAGTGAAGCATGCAAAGACTACCTAGTTGAAAGTAATAAGCTAATCACTTGTAGAAAATTATCATATTGATATATATTATTCTCTTTATATCTTTTGACTTACATTGAGGAAAAATCATTCACAGTATGGAAGAGACGCACGACTTTTGGAGAAAGTTCGTGACCTTTATAGAAAGTTCATAACTTAGGAAAAGGTTTCTGCCTTATATGGAAAAATAGAAATTTTATCCTATAGAAGGACCTAATGAGTTGCATATAATATTCTAATGGTAATATTTGATAACCTTTTATGATTAATGATTATTTTCCTTATTTTATATTATGTGAGAGTCTATTATTTCTTAAAATTACATGTGATTAAGCCTTTTGAATGATATATAATTCTTACATAATCTTAAAGGATATAATCTTGTGACTAGTTTTTTCTTTATTAATTGCTTATAATGTTGTTTGTTCTAAATTGTAAAATCCCTAACAAGTAATGCAATTGTAGTATTTTATTCTTGATTACATATTTTGATTTTATATTATCTATTTTTTTATTGTTTCTTGTTTCGTAAAATGCCAATGGTAATGTGGATATATGTATATTTTGGTTTTATATTGTCTATTTTTTTGTTGTTTCATGTTTTACAAAATCCCCAATGGGTAATGTGGATATATATCTTTTGATAATTCTCATGAATCCAGAATGAGTAAGTGGAAATTATTAAGTTTTTTAAAAATCTTATTTTCATTATCACGAATTCTCAATGAATAAATGATTGTTTTAAATTAATGTGAATTGAAAATCTCTTTTCCTATGCCTAGTGGTGCATCTGTATTTGTTGACATTCTCAAATCCAGTGTATTGGATGGTACTGACTATTTGGATTGAGAATAAAGAGTTGATATGCTATTAACCCTACATGATTGTAAGGATATTATTTGTGTGCAATATGCACCTATCTTTCCCTAACTAATGACTAATGTGAGTTATGTGGTTAATGATAATGAATTGCATGAAGTAGTCTTGAAGAGTTATAATAATTGGAAAATGATTATTGACATCCCCAAGTCTTATGTTAATATTAGATTTTAATTGAGAAAGTGGGAGTGTTAGGAATTAAACCCTTGGCCTCTAAATTGAAGAAGGTCTAGTACTATGTTAAGTGATAGAGGTCTTAGACAAGCTTTTCATATGATTGATTTCTACATATAGACAACAAAAGTAATTTAGATAATTGGAGGCTAAATAAAAAATAAGGCATCTGATTCTCATGTGAATAATTTGTGAAAAAGGTTCACTAGATCAAAATGAGTAGAAAGATTGATATGAGAAAACATGTAAATAAATACATTATTATAAGTAATAAAGAGTTTTAAGTTTGATAAAATTATACATGAGAAAACTATAGCCTCCGTTATCATGAAATATAAGCCAAAATTGTATAAGCTTATTAAAAATTTTATACATTAATTGAGTCTCATTAGAGAGTTTGGCCATCTTATTTATGCTTATAAGTTTGATCACCAAAATGATGGAAAGACTGGTGGAAAATTGAGGGAATTATCAAATATGAGCTTTCAATTAATAATTGAAGGCAAATAAGAGTTTTACAAGAAAGGGGATGAAATCTCAATTTAAAAATTATAGGATTTTCTTTTCTAGAAGAATATTATGATTATTGGGTAGCGACTATAATTTTACTATAATAGCACTACTACCAAACCGGTCTTTAGCGATGGTTTAAAGATGGAAGTTTGTCCAAACTACCGCTAAAAACAAGTGTTCCATTTACAAGCTGGGCTCAATGCTTTTAAGAAGCTATTTATTGGCAATTATTTACTAATTGTTGTAAACTACCTCCAAATCATGCTGAAGTCTCCAGTTCAATAATTATGGAGGATTTTTTTCTTAGAGGCAGTTATGGGGTGACGGTTTAGAAGAACCACCTCTTAATACTTAAAAAGTGTTTTAGTTTTTACATTTGTGTGAACTGATTTTCTTCATCCAGCAATTCCCTAATTCCCTTTCATACTAAGGAAGCTTGTAATATTCTTCATCCTTCCCTAAATTTCTTCATCTCTCTTTAGATTTCTTTGTCTCTTCCTAATAAATCACATCATCTTTCCCCAAAGTTCTTCATATCTCTCCCCAATAGTCGTAGGTGGTGGCTACTGGTATTTTCCAAATCAACACTTTTGTCACTGCTTTTCGACAACTCCTCGATGCCATTGGAACTGTTAAAGACACCGTGAAACACCGTTAGAAGTTGCATGTTTGTTGGCTTGTTGCCTCACTCTGAAACACTCATTTTACTTTTTCAGTGATTTTTTTGGGTGATTTATGTTTGTTTGCTAACTAACCTTTATTTTATTAAGCATATATAGATTATGTTATTACTAATTCAAGTCTATTTTCTTCCTTTATTTATTTGGTTTTTGTCAATTCACCATCTTTGAAACTTTATTTGTTTATTTGGCTATGTTATTACTCAAAATTTTGCAAACTATCAAATTAGCCTATGATAGAGATATAGTATCACAGGCAAAAGGATAAATAATCTTAATTGTAGAATGATTAATGTTTTGGTACAAAGCGAATGCCAAAACCTTAAAAAATATATATAATCTAATCTTCTGATGCAAAGAAACTTGAGAAAAGAAATTATTCAAGCTCACACTGAAAGTCACAACACTCTAGTGTTGTAGGAACCACAAAAAGGGCATTTGTGGTAAAGCTAGCGGAAGGGTGTGTCCCCTTTCTTCTCACAGTCATTACACAGTATAGCCTACAGCTTTGACATTGATAGGGCCAGTTATTAGTTTATGTATGATAACATGATGTGATACTATTGTGTTGATGATAAAATCTGGTTTTATGGACCTAGATCTTAGTCAACACCTAAAATGTGAGTTGCAAGTGTGTGAATAGATAAGGAAGAAGAATGAAGAAGGAGAAGAATAGGCACTAGGATCATTTTTATCATGGTTCAGCTAAAGCTAGTTTGGCCCCTATGTCCACACTGATTCTATTAGTTTTTAGGCAGTGGTTTCACTGTTCAGATTGGCTGAGTTATAATACACAGGCCTCTCACTCTATATTTTGGCAGTGCTTCTACATATGTTCCCAGAAGTCCCATTTTTTACAATGGACTGAGCCCCTATTTATAGAAGTAGGGGAGGTTACAATGGTAATTTCCTAATTTTTACATTAGTTACATCATGTAGCTATTTCGTATAGATAACTTAGACTCTACTTTATAAGGTTTGCACATGGGTGTCTCCCTTTGGAGGCTGGTTTGTTGGATGGGAAGATATGCTCTTGACTATTGATTAAACCTAGCCATACCTTGGGACTGGAGGTCACTTATTTGATCAGGATATAAGTCATGTGATTTGTGGCATTGTGGACTGATCTTATGCTCAAGCTTGTAGGGTGAGCATCCTGGACGCAACTCACCCCTCTTGATGACCTGAGATCAGTTTCACTTGGCAAGTGCGGACTTCAATCTCTAAGCTTGCTAATAAGTGGGCAAATTACACAATATTATGTTGGTTTTAATCTCTTGAATTGTTGTTAACTTGTGATTTCTTTGTTCTTTTTGCTTTGGTTTAGTATTTTATTCGTTAGTATTATTTTGTTTTGTGTCTTTCTTTGTAGGCTTGCAAGAAGGCTTGGAAAGGGAGGATGAAAATGAAAGTTTAGAGCATATTTAGATCAAGGATCAGCTAAGAGAGGAGCCCTTGCAAGCAATATAACTCAGCTATTTGAAGCAAAGAAAACTACTCCGAACAGCCCCAAACACGGTCGTGTTTGGTGCTGGCCTTTTTGTCCAGATTTCTGCATACCCAGCCCAAAACACACCTTGGCTGTGTGATAACAAAATATTTCACTCATTTATTTGTCCTCTCTCTTAGCATTTTAAGGTCCAAAATGACTTATTTTTAGTTGTGTTAATGTGTATTTATGATTTAGTGTCAATTGGTTCATTAGAAGAAATTCTGCATAATTTGGCCAATTTGAGCAGTTTCTATTTTCTGGTCATAACTCGAGCTTCACTTGCCCAATTGATATGATTCTTTCTTGTAGAAAAGCTAAGAGATAGCTCTACAAACTTCATGAAGACCTCCAAGGCTGAATCACCTGATTGGATATCTGAAATTATAGTTAAATTCAAGACCAGAATACTGTCTCAGGCAGCCTGACCTTTGTGCACTTATCAAGACATATCTAGAGTTATAGAGGTCCAATTAAGGTGAAACTAAGCCCAAATGGAAGCTAAGACATAAATAAACATTTCTATGAAGACTTCCAGAGCTGAATGGATCATTATGGGCATAAAAAATGAGCTGTAATAGAGAGGTAGAACTGCTATGAAATGGGCCTATGCAAAATTGGTGTTTTAAGGCCCCAATTGACATGATCTTGAGCCTAATGCATCATCTCTTGCTCCAACCCATACTCAACCAGCTGGAGGGTAGTAAGTTAGCAAAAAAATCAGAGAAAGCAGCCTATAAAAACACTCAACACTTAAGGCAGTGGTAGAAAGAAAAATCAGACTACACAGCCTTCATCATTGCCTATCCACCTACATACAGCTAGCTTCTCTCTTTTGCCCAGGCAAAGCCATTTTGTTTTAAGCTTTTAGTTTAGTTTCTAAGTTAAGTTTTTAGCATTAGATAGTAGAGTAGTTTAGGCATTTTTCTTTCCTTTTTCTTTGTAGTTTCGGCCTTCCATGGAAGGCTAACTTTGCATCAGCACAAGGGGTTAACAAGCTTGAAGATTTATGTTGAGATCTTGATATTCCAATCTACATTCAATTGCTGGTCATTTCTTTCCTATTTACTCTCTATTTTGCTATGAATATCTGAGTTGAATGGCTTCATTTGATTTAGATATTATATGATTGTTGCTTAATGATCAATTATAG
>JANHAO010023894.1:0-11769 GCA_026873985.1 Saraca asoca
CACCCATGATTAATCTCCCATGCCTTGGTCAAAGCCTCCTTCCATCTCAGCAGACTGCCCACGTCTCTTTCTCCTAAAATATGTGTGCAAGGGCATTGTATCAGTTTATTAGATGTCTTGTCCTATTGCTAATAGGAAAAGGTTTAGAGCTATGTAAATATGTAATTCCACTTATTGGCAAAACAGATTTCATAATGATAATATTTCTTTCAAGTGTTTTTTTTTTTCTTTGAGAGCATCAAAGAGGTTTTACCACCTTCTGCTATGTTAGTGGGTATTGGGAGCGAGGGCCAACCTTGATCAATGGTAGCCGATAATAATGATATATACATGAGAGCCAACTCAATGAGCTTATTACAAAAGGTCAATTCCTTCAATTGTCTTGAGACATTTGCGATTTTTCCAGAAGCACGCAACTAGTTTTGCAAGACCCTTATGCAGCAGTTGAGAGGCTAGCAATAGCATCCTATTTCTAGAACCAAAATGATCAAAACCCAAACATTTGGAATCGATATATGTATAATCGTGAACCACGACAAGAAGATCAAGAACCTGTCATTTGACCAGCAGCGCGACAAAGCATGGGATGGAGGTCATATATAACCTGGCAAACTTGGCAACCAATTTACAATGATGATTCTGATGAAAAGTTTAATTTCCCAGCATTTAGGCATGAGGAAATAGGTTAAAATCTGGGCTGTAATAGCTATAAGCTTAGAGCTGAGCTTCCTATTTTCAATGGGCATCTTCATGTTGAAGAATTTCTGGACTGGCTATGGGAAGTGGTGAGATTCTTTGAAGCCATGAAAGTACCTGAAGAGAGGCAAGTCAAGATTGTGGCTTACAAACTTGAAGGTGGTGCTGCGGCATGGTGGGATAATGTTTGTGTAGCTAGATGTCGACAAGGGAAAGGTTCAATTCAAAGTTGGAGGAAGATGCTCTAGTTGCTAATGGGTCAATTTCTCCATGATTATAAGTAGATCTTATTTCAAAATACCAAAATCGTTATCAACGTGACAGGTCTATGGATGATTATACAAAAGAGTTTCCAAGTCTATAACCATGCAACAACTTGCATGAAACTGGATTCCAGGAGGTTGCTAGATATGTTAATGGGTTAAAACTCTCCATTCAAGACTACGTCCTTTCACAATTTGTTTATTGTGGTGGATTCTCACATGATGTCTAGGAAGATTGAGACACAATTAGAAAGGCAATCAGCCATGTCTAGAAGACCTTCTTCAAGTGCACGAAGGCAGAATGTGGCAAGTATAAAAGTCACGGTCTCATAGTTGCAAACTCATCCTGTAGAATCTTCAAATAGAAGGCTAGGCAAAGCACCTAAGAACGTTGCAACAGTTCCCCCAACTATTAGTAAGAACCCATATGCTCAACCATCCGTAGATAAGTGTTTTAAGTGTGGTCAACCCATACATCTTTCTAGTGATTGCTCGTGCAAAAAGATTATGAACTTGGTAAAGTGTGATGAAGACATAAAGAGGAAGAGCTTTTTGATGAAGAAATAATGGTAGAAGCAGCTTATAAAGGAGCAAGAGTGAACTTTGTTGTGCAATGATTACTCTTCACCTTCAAACAAGAGGACCACACACAACATCATAACTTCTTTTGCTCAGAGTGTACCATCAACCAAAAGGTGTATGACATGATCATAGATAGTGGGAGCAGTGAAAATATTATTTCTAGGGATTGGTAAACCACCTTCAGCTAAAAACAAGGAAGCATCATGCTCCTTATACAATTGGCTAGATCAAGAGAGGTGTGAAGTTGAAAGTAACTGAAACTTGTCGTGTCCCTATATCCATTGGCAAATCATACAAGGACACTGTAGTTTGTGATGTAGTGGATATGGACGCGTGTAATATATTGTCAAGATGGCTTTGACAATATGATTTAGACATCAATCATAAAAGAAGAGAGCATGTTTACTCTTTAATATGGGGAAAAACAAAAATAATCATTAAACTATAGAAAAAATTCAAGGCTAATACGATGGAAGAAAAATCTTTTAATACTTCTAAAAAGCCTAATATCATGTTTGGTATTAAGAATAGGGATGGAGCTTATGTGTTGATTGAGCGAGGAAAGGATTCAATTGAGGTAGAAATTGCTTAGAAGTTGCAGCCATTATTTAAAGTCTTTGCAAACATCATGACTAAAGATCTTCCTAATAGTTTGCCACCAATGTGAACCGTGCAACACTACAGAATGAACCCGTTGCATTCCAAAATTCTACAAGACAAGGTTGAAGAATTGCTAAAGAAAGGATTTATGTAGGAGAGCACAAGTCCATATGCAATACTAACTTTGTTAACACCAAATAAGGATGAAAGCTGGTGAATGTGTGTTGACAGCCGGGCTGTAAATAGGATAACCATCAAGTATAGGTCTCCTATCTATTCGAATAAAACTTGGTGATGAAGGGAAACTGACATTCAGGAACAAGAAGGGTTATACAAGTGGCCTATCATACCATTACCTTTATAAAATTAATGAATCAAGTCTTAAAACACTTTTGGAGGACTTTGTGGAGATTTTTCCAAACAGATTTACAGTTTAGTAGTTCTTTCCATCCTTAAATCAATGGTCAAATTAAAGTTGTCAACAAGACTTTGGAAAATATCATTATAAGCCTTTGTGAAGGAATGCCAAAGTTATGGGACCATTTTCATGCACAAGTGGAATTCACCTATAATAATACTATCAATAGGGCCATTGGAAACTCACCTTTTGAAATCATGTATGGGAGGATTGCAAAGCATACATTAAATTTGGTACCATTGCCCAAGATATCAGGTTATAGCATTGCTGCTTAGCATATGGTTGAGAAGATCTAGGCTATTCAATTGGAAGTTAAAGGAAAGCCTGAAGAATCAAATGCTAAATAGACAGAGGCCGTAGATAAACATAGAAGGCTGAAAGCATTCAAAGAAGGTGATTTGATTATGGTTCATTTGCGTAAGGAACGATTTCCTACAGGAAGCTACAACAAACTATAGAAGAAAATTGGTCCTTGCAGAGTTTTGAGTAAGATCAATACAATGCTTATGTGGTGGATCTACCAAAGTCCCTTGTTATTTCTAATACCTTCAATGTGGTTGATTTATATGAGTATCATTCCCCTGATAAATTTCTATTTCCAAATGCTAACTCTAAGACCTAGTTTTTTTAAAGGGGAAGGGATTGAAGTAGGACAAAAGTCATAGGATTAGTAGGATTCTAGTATTATAAATGATATAGGATTCCAACTTTAATTTATTTTCGTATTGTTTAATTTTATTTTTGCATTCTAGTTTATTTATCTATTTATTAGAGTTTGCTTTCTAGTTTAATTAGGAGTTTTCTAGCTTATTTAAAAGTCTTGTTTCCCAAGTTTATGCTGATTCCTAATAGGACAAGGTTTATAGCTCTATAAATATGTAATTCAGCCTGTTGGCAAAACAGATTTCATAATAATAATATTTCTTGGAAGTGTTTCTTTTGTTCGAAAGCATCAAAGAGAGTTTTTACCATCTTTTGTTACGTCAATGAGCTACCCCGATTAGTTGCATACAATCATTAGCTATTTAATTGTGTAGGATTGTGTGCTGAGGACTTAATGTGAATGTACAACTGTATGGATTTTTTTGGTAGCCTTGATGAATAATTTACTATATTTCATTTATATTTTGTTTATATATTTATACTATGTATGACCATGTTCTGATTTGTTTTCAGGGGATGTTCATGGTCAGTTTTCAGATCTCTTAAGATTGTTTGAGTATGGTGGATACCCACCTGAAGCCAATTATTTATTTCTTGGGGATTATGTTGATCGTGGCAAGCAGAGTATAGAGACTATATGTTTACTCCTCGCATACAAGATCAAATACAAGGAGAACTTCTTTCTTCTCAGGGGCAACCATGAATGTGCTTCAATTAATCGTATATATGGTTTCTATGACGAGTGCAAGAGGAGGTACAATGTACGTCTCTGGAGGACATTTACTGAATGTTTTAACTGTCTACCTGTTGCTGCTCTTATAGACGAAAAGATCCTTTGCATGCATGGTGGACTATCTCCAGATCTTAAAAACCTGGATCTGATAAGGAATATTGCCCGCCCTGTTGATGTGCCTGATCAGGGCCTTCTCTGTGACCTGCTATGGGCTGATCCTGATAAAGATATTGATGGCTGGGGAGAAAATGACAGAGGTGTGTCATATACATTTGGGGCTGACAAGGTTGTTGAATTTCTTCAAAAACATGATCTTGATCTGATTTGCAGAGCTCACCAGGTAATGCAACTTAATTTTTGGGTTTACATGGAGATTTCTATGATTTCACACCTATCTTCTGAATTGGACACATTATATCTGGTAATAATTAAATGGTTGGAGTTGTTCGAATGAGATTGTATTGTAATTTTGCAGTAATGTGATGCTTGGTTTTATAGAAGTTATAGTTAATATATGATGTGAATGATGATACAGGACCTGTGTTTAGGCACACATCTAGTTCAGCTGTAACTGTTATATAGTTTTAGTGCATGTGAGATGTTATATGTTGCTCAGTCCACATGTCTAATGGGGTAGAAGTCTGGAATGAGGCCAGCTTTTTTAAGATCATTACATTTATAGATAGTTGTTTCACATGTGTGGTGGTCAATTGTCTGACACTTTCAGATTTTTTTTTTTCTGAAGTCTTGTCCATTTTTCCCTCCCTTGCAGGCTGCGTCAGTTCTTGTTCTCTTATATTTGACATATATTAGCTGACCACGTAGAACCAAGAATTTGTTTGTGAGAACTTATCTTTTAAGTGGCATTTCATGCTAAATATGGTTTTCTATGAGCATTAAGTTTTGTGTTACTGATTTGGCAAATTCATTAATGTCAGGTTGTCTTACTTGTGCTTAAATGCATCTTAGCTGTTTGTCTATACTGAAGTAGTTTTTTTTTGCTTGGCTGATGATCATTGATTACTTGTTAAACAATGAAAGCTAGCTAATATTTCTCCTGAACTTTTGGGCGTTGCGTATTAGGTTGTAGAAGATGGATATGAGTTTTTTGCAAAGAGGCAACTGGTGACTATATTCTCTGCACCAAACTACTGTGGCGAGTTTGATAATGCTGGTGCTATGATGAGTGTAGATGACACCTTGACATGCTCCTTCCAGATCCTTAAATCCTCTGAGAAGAAAGGGAAGACTGGATTGGGGAGCAACATGTTGAGACCAGGAACTCCACCCCACAAGGTAAAAAGAAATGGAATTATTTTGTTTTTGCCTCTGTACTTCTTTGTATGAGTGTATGTATATGCATGTTGCAAAACCATTCATAACAAAGGCAGGCGAAAGCAAGGATGTTTTAGCTAAAATTTAAAAATATGAAGTTGACTCATTTTTAAATTCCGTGAACTATGAAATAACATTTATATACAAATGAAGATTTGTTAGATCTCAGATGAGTCCTGGAGCAGCCAAGGATAGCAACTATCGCATTGTAATGTTTTTCAGTATAACATAAATAACTTGGATGGATAATTAATAATATAAAATAAAAGTAAATGCAGTAAATGCACGAGATCAGCCCCAAACATGTACATAAGTTATCAGAGATGGGTTTTGCATTTTTATCTTTTCTTAATTTATGCATTGAAAATTTAGAAATTTGCCTGCTCCCTTTTTAATCTATTGCATATAATGTGCTCAGTCGATCTTTTCAGAAATTTATTGAAAACTGACCCATCTTGCCTTGTTTATTCCAGGGTGGGAAGGGTTAACTGATGCACCAAATCTGTAATTTGAGGTCTGGTGAGCGGAATGAAGGATTCAGATATTAACTATATTCTGCTGCCTGGCGTTATTCACAAGATTTGATGTAAGATGATGCCTTCCTTCTTTGGCATTAAACAAAAACTAAAGAAAGTTTGACATGGGTGAAGGCTTGATAATGTGCCATTGATCCCCCACGCCCCCCGTATTCTTTTTTTTTTGCAAAACTTAAGTATAGTTCTCTAGGTGTTTATCATCAAGTTCTGTATTCAAACTATGACGTGTATGGATTATCCTACTAATTGTTATTAACAAGTACAATATGGATTTGATTTTCGATTGAAAGCTATTATAATTATAATTATTAATGATAATTAGTAAGATGATCAATATATATGTCAGAATTTGAATGGAGAACTTGATGGCAAATACCTAAAGAATTTTATCTAAGTTCTTTTTTTTTTGTTTCATTTTGACTTGTTTACTTTGGTGTAAAAGGAAATCCAACTTAAATAATGTGAAAACTTGCATAGCTTATAATTTTGTTGCGAGAATTAAATTTTTTTAATTCCATCAACTTGAGATGTGATGTAGTGCCGCTGCTTCTGTTTTCTTTAAGGCTTTTGCTATATTATTTATTTCATTAAATATGACCAACGATGCTCTGCGGAAGGTAGTAAGCCACTGCTATGTATTTTAGCCTGATCATAGAGGAAAGGTTTGGCAACTCCCAGGTTTTCTCGTGTCACATTCTTTTATACTGCTGGCATCTCATCTTATTTGCTACTTGTTATTGTTTCATAGCGTTGCACATAAAATTGCATGAAACTTGGGTTATTGGATTCCAAAATATGGAATGAATTCTATGCATTGATAGCATCCGTACTTTTGATTTGTCCTACTTCTATCATTTTTATTGTTGTGAATTATTTATCAAATTTATCCTTATTTTTTATTCTTAAATATATTATTGTCACACTGGTTTACTTTTAAATACATTTGTACTTTACAAATAATTTTTTAATACACCGAAATTAAACATCAAATTTTGAAAGAGTTATCTTATCTAAACAAATCCTAATACATGATATTATAAGTTCTGTGGATGATTGTTTCTTGGACGGGACTAAAAAAGTAGAGATCACGAGAGAGCCACCACGGGTCTGTTTGTTTTATTAGAAAATCTACTTTCAGGAAAACAGTTCGTCTTGCCATCACAGTCCACTTTTGTAGGGCGAAAAGATTCTGGGGCGAAGAAAATTCATTTTTATCAACGAAATTGTGATTGAGCTTTTATGGAGAACAACTTCCCCATTCACTGAGCAGAAAGTGGTTCCAGTTATAAGCTTCAATTAATCTTCAAGCAAATATGCATTCGTTACAGTTTGATATTTAATAAAAAATAAGTAATTAAAAAATAATTTTTTGAATTTATAATTATTCATTTCTTTATTCTCTCATAAACTACTGTCATAATCTACTTGTTCTTTAAAGTGCATGACGCACCACTTTAAAGGATGAATCTAACTTTTCTTTTAATCCTCTGATAGATAAATGTTTCTTATGTTTGAGGATATCATCTAGCACAAGGAGATGCAATAAATTTCAATACGCAACTTGCTCCTTTTGCTTATATTTATACGTTTGACCATTCTTTCATGCGAGATCAATTTACACCAATTTGACTCACACAAAACAAAGTGATTTTTATTAATCTAATCAGTAGATTATAAGAAATCATAGTACTCATCTTGTATATCATATTTTTTAAAAAAAATTAACAACAATAAATATATAATGAAATATTTAACTTTTTCTTATATCTGAAATATGTTTTATGTCAATTTTAGAGTATATTAATGAAGTATTAAATAATGTCGGATGAATATGATTTTTTTTTTTTTTTGTGTGATGATCAATATAAAATTTTACTTATATAATCCGGATGATATTTAGTTGAACATGTTTGCACGATATATGGTTTCCCCTAAAGTAAACACACAGATCATAAAATATTGTGAGTTGTAATAAAACTAACATTGCGAGATTAAGACGAGGAAAATCAAATGTATAGTTGCTTGGACAGTTTTATATATGAAATTGTATTTGCAGTTCAACATGGTATAATACAATTTTGTTATTATCATATTTCATCTATCAATTTTTTTTTTATATTTTCTTAAAAAAAATTAATTCCACTATGGACCATATACTTTCTATCAAAGGGCTTTCACATTCACTTTGGAATACAGGAGAATAATTATTTGCCAGAACTTACATACATACAACTTATTGGAGAAAGATATATTTGAAAACTACATGGATCTTTCCTCTAATTTAAAAATCTACACAAAATCCCATTTAACAGAGATCCGTTAAAAATATTCTTTAAAGATGCTAAGATTCTATTAGAAAATAATATTTTAATAAAATAAAAAATCTAATGATTAAAATTCGCTTAAATTTAATCTATTATAAAACGATTTTTTTTTTTTCATTTTTTCTTCTTTCTGAATTAAGCTGTTAGCAAACTACAAGCCGTGAACCTCTCCATCATGGAAGACAAACCAAATCAGGGAACACATGAAGCATCAAATTTGGATTTAAAGCTTGCTGAGTGAAGGTAAGAATTCCTAAATGAATCCTTTACTACATATTGATAAAAAAAATCCAATTTTTTTCTCATCTAATGCTGTGAAAATCGCATTAGGGTTTCATGGTGGTTTACTAGTTTTTTTTTCACTAATTAATTTTAGGATTTTTTTTCCTAATTAATATTGTGGTTTTTCCTCGAATGATTTTAGCATTATGGATTTGAAACTAAATCCTTCCTTCTTCCTGAATGATTTGCCTTGAAGCATAAATAGCTTCAATATTTCAAAGAGAACCAAACATCAATATCCTATGAAATTCTTGAAGAAATAAAAAAAAAACTAGATTTTTAATTTGGTTAATGATCTTCAAGAGCTAAAAATTCAAGCTTTCATAAGTAAGCCTTGCATCACTTTGTCTTTTTTTTTTTAATTCAAGTTTATTCTCAGTTTGTCAAGGATAATAGTCTTGGTACTCCAGTCACTTGAACACGGCTCCAATATAAAGGAACCAAAGTCTTTGCCTAATTCTGGACATAAACAATTTGTCCAGAGCTGTGTGTAAAATGAATGTACTTATTTATTAGTTTCAAAATCTTTTATAAGTCAAAGAATTCTGAAATTAAACAACGAATAGGATAATGAAAGTAGCTCACTAATAGAAGCCTCATATATGTATATTTGCACATTTGAGATTACCTTATTACATACAATTGTTAAAAATTTCCTTGACATCCTATAGAAAAACTAAAAACTGGTAGACTACCTTCACAAAACCTTATATGTCAAGTCATTTATTTCAACAGCATTACTTGATTTGAATAGATTCATGTTTAAGATTAAATTTCAACATTGAAAAATTATGTTCTCTTTATCACTTGAGTTTGTCATTTCTCTAAACTTGAGTTAATGATTTATTTTAGACATAATGTCCTTTTCATAGTGTTGTTTATACATAAGGTGCCAAGGAAGGCAATACGTAATTGATGGAGTGGACCCTGACAAATACTTGTATGTAGAGCTCATTGGTGATCTGTTCAGGAAGATTCTTACCAATATTCCTACTATTATGAATGTTAGCTTTACTATAAGATGCTTCCCCTGCCCTTTATAATGTTTAGGAAATATGGGATGATGTTGACTTAATGCATATGTTTCATATATGTAGTAATAGTAGGTTTATATTTCTGGATGCTGGTGAGTTTGAAATAGCCCAATTGAACTACCTTCCTCAGCATTTGAACAAGATTAACCTAAACTATCTTCCTCACAATTTGAACAAACCCATCCTAAGCCGCCTTTCTCACAATTTGAACAACCTTAACTTGAACAACATTCTCACATTTTGAACAGTCCTAACCTAAACTATCTTCCTCACAATTTGAACAACCATAACTTGAGTTGCCTTCCTCATAATTTGAACAAGCCCAACCAGAGATTGAGCCTCTACCTAATATGCAATTTGAACCAAATCTTGAATTGCAAATTGACCTTGCTTTTGATTGTCACCAACTTGAGCATGATATTCTTTATAATATTGGTAGTGATGCTGATTTTTGTATGAGTGAAGATGAAGGTAGTGACACAAGTAAGGACAGTGATGCTTTATATGCTAATGAACATAGTAATTTTGATTTAGGGTTAGATGAGAAGGGTTGATGTGGCAGATATGGAAGTGATGGTGAATCCGAAAAGCAAGAAATAGATATTAATAAGAACATAAAGGGTAAGAGGTTCAAATATGGAGTGAAAGGTAATGTGCACTTGGAAAAGTATCAAATATTTGTTGATTTTAAGGAGTTTATGGTAGTTTTAAGGGATTACGTTATCCAAGAAAGTTTTGACATTATCAGAAAAAAAATGAGAAAATAAGGGTGACTGCAATATGTGTTAGTAATGGATGCCCATAAAGGATCTATATGTCTCATTTACCAAATGTCATGACTTACATGATCAAATCAATCCGTCTTGGGCATACTTGCATTAGAGAGTCCAAAAAGACTAAAGCTACTTCAATATAAATGGCGGAGAAGTTAGAAAGCTCATTAAAGATAGATCCTAACATAAGTTATGATCTCATGTATAATGTCATAAATGACAACGATAGGGTGTAGCCACATCCAATGTAGCTTTATAGGGCTAGATGCAAGGCAATGAAGGAAATTGAAGGAAAACATGTTGAAAGCTTCAAGCTTGTGCCAAAATATGCAAGGTTGCTACCAAAGAAGAATTCGGACAGTGTTGTGAAAATAAGTTGTTGGTTAAGACATTCACCAATTAATACCCCTATCGTTAAAATATTTTTCATTTGTTTGGGTGCGTGCAAAGGAGGATTTCTCAGTAGGTGTAAGCCATTTATAAGTTTGGATGGGTGTCACCTAAAAGGGCCTTATAAAGGTGTTTTATTAGCTGTTGTGTCTCTTGAAGCAAATAATGGCTTGTTTCCCCTTGCATTCATGGTGACAGAAAGTGAGAACATGGATTCATGGTTATACTTTCTTGATTGTCTTCATGAAGCAATAGGGTTTGGTAAAGAAAACTGATCTTTCACCTTTATGAGTGATAGACAAAAGGTATGAAATCAATATAATTTGCTCATTAACTTATATATTGTCATTGATCATGATTCACTTATTAACAATTTGTCTTCATTATGTAAGGTTTAGATAATGTAGTAAAGATGTAGTTTCCATCAACATGGCATAAGCACTTTATACCAATTCTTGAACAACTTCAGAGCCATATATCCTTTGATTATACTTCAGGATTTTTATTAGATGACAATCAATGCAAGTAATGAGTTCTTGTTCAAGAAAGCTATGGAAAAGATAGCTAAGTATCATGACAAGCCACATGGATATTTGATGGATATACACCCTTCAGTGTGGTCCAAGCATGCTTATAATCCAAGAGCCAAAAGTCCACATGCAACTAATAATGTTTCTAAATCATTCAATAGATGGATAAATAACTTAAGAGAGAAACCTATCATCCAAATTATGGATGGAATTAAAGCAAACATAATGGACATGTTTTTGAAAAGGTTTGAAGCAAGGTATAGGTGGGAGCATGGAGTTGGAAAAAGGATCATCAATGAATTGAATACAATACTCAAAGATTCAAGGTATTGCAAGGTCTATTCAGTTAGGAGAAATCAATTTGAGGTTAAGGATGGTTTCATAAGGTTTGTGGTGAACTTAACAAAAAGAAAATGCGACTGTAAGAGTTGGGAAATTAGTATCTTGCAATGTAAACACATTGTAGCATGCATAAACAAGATACATTCAAAAATTGAAGAATATTGTGACGAATTTTATAGCAAACATTGTTGGATATTCCATTAGTGGACTAACATAATCACACTAATTATTTGATAAAACCCAGATTAATTGAAGTGTTAATATAATT
>JANHAO010023895.1:0-11769 GCA_026873985.1 Saraca asoca
AAGAAATCAAATAATTGTTAAAGATCATAGTTGAGGTGAAACCTTAATCCTAGACTTTCATTATTATATTTTGAATATTATTTGCTTGCTATTTTTTCATTTGATCTTACTCTCTTTTCTACTATTTCTATTTGATTTAGGCAATCCTAATTTGCAAACTTCTGGTAATTGAACAAAGATCTCTGTAGGATTCAATCCGTATTCACCGGTCTCTACTATGGCTATATCGTGCGCTTGCAAATATTTAAATAGTGTACTCAATAGTTGTGATATATACCAAGGATAAGACCATCATGAAAGGCATTATTGGCTCTTCAAATGTCAAAGCGTTTATGAACTCTATAGCTGATAAGTTCGTAAAGTTCGATAAGACAGAAAAGAATATTACCTCTCATTGCTGGATAAAATTGTTTAAGATGGAATTAGTGAAATTATGAGCATGTCATGGAATCGATATACTACTATAATAGCCTTAAGGGCATGAAAGTGGATATAATAAATAGTCATTTGATATAACATATTTTAAAGTCTCTTCCAATTCAAATTAATGTTCTTAAAACATTATATTGTGCCCAAGAGGATGAGTAGATTTTCAATAAAATGACATCTATAATTAGTCAAGCAGAAGATGATGTGAAGAATTGAAACATCTCTGTGCTCATTTTGTTTTACACGAATCAAGTGTTGAGCATGAAAATAAATCACACCCAAAGGAACCTAATTTTGAAAAGCAAAAAAACTGATTTGAGTGCATATCATAATAAATCAAGATGTTCCACTGACTCTAGTGAGACATTCTATCAAACACTTGGTAATTTGATGGAGGTGCAATTATTTGTATTACAAATTCATTATAAGCGTTAGAAACAATAGGAAGCCAAGTGATAGAAAACTGATAGTCAAATTGGAAATGGTGGAAAAGTGCAAGATGAATATGTAGGAGAAGGTGCCGTTTGAAAATTAAAGAGTTAATTAGTTAAATAAATACCATGCTTGAAAACAAAAGAATTATAATTGATGTGAGATCCTCAATGATGTGGCATAGGTGTTTAGGTAATATCCACACAGAAGATTGAGTGGTTGATAAAAGAAAAAATTCTTTATAACTTGGACTTTTCTATTTTTTGATGTGTGGATTGAGTAGTTGATAAAAAAAAAAAAAAAGATTCTTCGTAACCTAGATTTTTCTATTTTTTGATGTGTGTATTGATTGTATCAAGTAAGATATTCCTTGCTAGAGTTAAAGAAAGAAAGAGGCCAAAATGTTAGAAGTACTGGAGTTAATTTATAATAGTATAAATGGACTAATTACATCAATTGCTATGGGTGAATATTGATATTTCATTTTCATTGGTGATTGATCAATTTTTGTTAGATGAAAATATTCATTGAAAAGTCAAAATTCTTAATTTTTTTTTTTGAGATTTTGCTTTTAAAGCTCTTTTTTAAAACTTTATAAGATAGAATTAAACTAAATATACCGAGTGAGGAAGAAGGTAAACAAGCGCTGGCATACCTCACTCGCGTGAGAATGGCACGTATGTTTCACGTGCCGTCAAGTCGGCGACAAACAGCGATTCTGATAATACCAAAGAAGAATTTGAGTTGATTTGACTTTTAGAACTTGTTTTCAAAGCTCTTTTCTAGCACTTGTTGAAAATAGAATAAAACCAAATACACTTCAAGTGACGTTACATGCAATATATGTGTGGGGATTTACTTACAACAAAACCCACGTAGAAAAGTGAGGCTTTTTATTAAACAGAGCGCCTGCTGCATCTTCAGCTAATTTTGTATGAGAATGTTGCTTCCTAACCATTTGTGGCGCCTCCACTTTGAATGTTTGGCAACCTTTTTCTGTCGATGTCCAGTCACATCAGTGACGTTACATGCAAAATATATTAACACAAATTGAAAACTAATGCACATAAAGGTGTTCATTGTGATCGATTGTAACGTTGAAAATAGTTTGCATGCATATGAGACAGCTTAATGAGCCGACAAATTTAACAATATAACCTTTAGATAAAAGCATGCCAAATCATGTTTGATAAAGTTCCAAAACCAACCATAAAATGCAAATGACGAGATTTTATATAAATTGAAATCATGATATTAGTTATATGCAGTGTACAATCGAAAGCACTTTCCAGGACCTGCTCTACCAGAACGACCTGCTCTTTGCATAACTAAAGCTTTTGAGATTGGTGCTACTAATAAGGATTCCATTCCCGTTCTTGGATTATAACTCTTCATCTTAACAATGCCTGGACCGATGACATATTCAATCCCATCAATCGCCAATGATGTTTCTGCAATGTTAGTGGCAAGAACAACCTTTCGTGCCCCTTCAAGAGTACGCTCAAATATCTTTCCCAACAAAACATTTGGACATTCTTCCACCATTTGCACCAGGCGAAAATGAAGTGAAATTTCAAGTGAGACATGGGGACAAAGAGCGTGTTTATACATTTTTGTGCATAAAACGAAGAACAGGGTATTCAAAACCAACCATAGTCAGGGGTTGGTCTGATGTGGTTCATGATAAACAACTTGAAATCGGTGATTGGCTTCGAGTCTATGCAGGAGGTCAACATGACCTGATACGTTACTGGATTGAAGTTCGAAGACCTCAGCTTAAGTACTCCGATGAACATGGTGAAACTTGGAATTGGGTTACTTTCTACACTCTTTGAATGTAGCACGCAGAATCAAATTTAAGTTGTACGTTTGTAATGACTAAAACTGTGTCCGTTGGTTGATTTGGTGTTCTCTGGAGTTAGCATATTAGTTTGTGTGTGTTTGGTTTCTTATTAATTAGGGCAACATTTGATCAGTTATGTTAAGCTTGTTTTGTTTGGTTATTTGTGTGAATGTCAATATCTCTATCTTATGTGTTATTGTATGGAGTTGCGGGACAGATTAAGGACTTGTCTATGATTGCCGCGGGTTTGATATGTTGTTTTACTCCATAATACAAGGAAATGAGTTATATGTTGTGTTACTTCCAAGTTTCAAGTGTTAGCTGTAGAATGTTGTTGGACCTCGGGTCTTCATCGTTGTAACCCATGATTTTAAAATACAGTGCGTTGTAATGTTGTGAAACAAAAATTCAACAAAATAATTAAGATCATTGCTAAGAAAAATTACGAAAATTACTATTGTGGATTAAAATTTAGGGACTATTATAGCCTTATGGTGTGATTAATGTTTTGGAAAATAATAAAGTCTGATGCCGTTTGAAGCATGCAAAAGCATTTTCTTCCAACAATCTTTAAACAACGTTTTCCTTTTGTTTCATTTTTTGAATTTTTTTCTAGTTTGACAACCTGATGTTATTGACCATAAAGGTATTCTAACAAATAGTATATATAGTTTCTAGTATCACGTATTTATCTTTTTTATTTGCTACTTGAACCATTTACAAAATGGATATTAGATGTTAAATACAACTATTTCAAAATTAAAGAGTATTAATTGTAAAAATTAATAGTTGCAAATATTAAATATTTTAAAAAAGATAATTTATAATTTTTTAAAATCAAATACTTGAAAATGAATTAAAGAAATTATATATGAGAGAGAGAGAGAGAGAGAGAGAGAGAGAGAGAGAGAGAGAAATAGACACATAGACCTTATAGTTCAATGCATTATCTTACTGGAATGATGCTAATTTGGAGTTTAAGGTGAAATTTTCGAACATAATCAATGAGTTCAACAGTTAATTTTGCTGAAAAATGAGGGTTGAGTGGTTTCGTGATATGAGCAGTAAAGAAGAAATTAAGAATAAGTAGAAAAAGGGACTGAATAATATCAAGGTTAATAACAAAAATAAAATCTAAATAGCTATCATGTTATATTGATTGAGGTAACTAGTTTTATTTTTCTTGCATGCATCCAGAAAAGTGGCTAAAGTAAGTTTAATCCAAATAACCCACGGAATGATGATATTAACAGATTAAAAAAGGAAACCAATGACCAAGTAGATTAAGATAATGATATTGATGCCACAGATCTGGCCAAAACAAACTTAATTGTCGTAATCCAACGAGGTCGAAGAAAGTATGATGTGGACTTAATTGGATTTATTTTATTTTTAATACAAAAAACTGATATTTTCAAATTAAAAAATTATTAATTCTTGCATAAAAAAAAACTATAAATCTCAAGAGCAAAATAATTATGTCTATTTTTTTCTTTTACCACATCAAAGATGTATATATTTGATAACTTACAAATTATTTCTATTATTATCAAATTAATTACCATGTCAATTCTCAATTCTTCAACGTATTATAGTGAGAAGGGGATTTTTAGTTTTTTTTACAATTTATACAAATTATGTGAATTAAACAAACAACTAATAAACTTTATTGGTGTCTCACTACAATATATATATATATATATATATATATCTTTAACCGTGATCTTTTTTATGAATTTAATGGCAGTTGTATTTTGTGATGGTTTTCAAAATTACTATAGATACATAGGTTTTCAAAATTACTATAGATACATAGGTTAGAAACTATTTAGTAGCGATTTTTACTGCTTTTAGTAATGGTTTTTGTAAACTGTCCCTGTCAGAAAAGTAAATATAATCACAGTTTGTGTTGCATTTTTTTATTAAAAATTATTTTTGCAACAATTTTATAAGATAGATAGTGACAGATTTGGTTGACATGAAAAAATATATATATTTTAATGGTGATTCTGGTTTAAATTTAAAAAAAAATTCAACAGTTTTTTATGCAATTAATAGTGATTTTTGGTATTTTTTTAAAAAAATAATTTTTTTGCAGAAGTTTTCGTTATATTTAAAGGTGGTTGTATAGAACTTTTTAAAAAAATAATTTACTTTTTGCAGTAATTTTTCAAAAATTTTAAAAAATTATTTTTACAGTGATTTTTGTTGCATTTAACAATGGTTGCATAGAATTTTTTTAAAAAATTACTTTTTGCAATAATTTTCATTGCATTTAGTGACGATTTTTCAGAAAATTTTAAAAAAGAAAATTTACTTTTTTGTAACGATTTTCATTACATTTAATGACGGTTTTCTAAAAATTTTAAAAAAAAATATCACTAAAGTCGACTTTCAAACTTTTTTTTTGTCTTAATTTTTTCTGCTTCTATCTGTTACAAGAATAATTTATAATAAATCTATATATTTTAATATAAATAAAATTAAATATAAATTTTATATTAATAATAAGAATTTAAACATTTGTTACTAAACATTTGCCACTGCATGTTGTTCACAAATTGAGCACATGGTTTGCAAGAAGAGCCAAAAGAGTGTGTCGGCCAGTAAGAGTACAGTATTATAAAGAAGAGGAAGAAGATACAATAACCAAACAAAGTTAGCATATACATGTGAGATAGATATTGTGAGGCAGCATACATCAAAGACATAAATATGCCTACTTGCTACAAAGCTCATTCAGCATATTGGCTCCCAACGACTCTGTACGTAGCACGCGGGTGCATGCATGTGTGTGTGCTTAAGTTGCGTGTGCATGTGTCGGTGAGAGGAGCAAGAAGTATGTTGCTTTTCGCGTTCCTGATGTCAACGTTTGAACTATACGACAAACCATAAGCGTGAGTGATGATTCATTGGTGCATGTTAAGGTTAAAATGTTGGACAGATATTAAGGTTTAGGGTTTTATGCCATTGCTTGTTGAAGTGGATAACTAGAAAATGTGCTAACAACAAAGAGGATATGTGAAGATTGCGAATAATCCAAGGGATTATGTGTAATTTATCATTTTATTTTGATTTAAATAAACATTATTGATTTTGTAACTTTTAAGAATTACATTTCCTGTAAAAATTATGTAGGTATACGAAATAATTGATTTGAGTAATGACAAATCATTTAATATATATATATATATAACATTTTAAGTTGAATTCAACTTAAATACTGAAAAGAAAACAAAAAGTTACAAAAGCAAAAATGGATGCTACTGCACATATATTTATCTATAGCCTGATGATACAGTACTTACTTGAAAATTTTTTAAATCTTTTCTTGTAAAAGTTTTACATAAAAATTATAAAAATTACAATTGTATATGTAAGAATTTTTAATATAACAAATACAGAAAAAAAATTATAACTTTATTATTTAAAGTTAGATAAAAAATTCTTTAAAAATTTCTCACTTTTAATAAAAATGACAAAAAGTATAATTTATTTATAAAACTGATAAAATACGTGCCAGGAATTTTTCAAGTATCCCAAGGCGTAACCCTTAACTATAACATAAAATCATTACCCTAATTCAATAAATCTCGTTTACTAGAGTACAGAAATTTTTTTTTTCTGAATTACCCTCGTGACTCCATAGTTATATAGCACCCAATAAACATTTTCATTATTGCGTTTGCAACTTTATGGGATTCGAGATGATATGTTTTAACTGAAACTAAAAGAAATATGTTATTTTTTCACAAAACTTTTATACTTTTCAAATTTACAAAAAATGTGTAGAGCCAACACTTTGTTTTCGGTCCAATAGATATCATGCAATTAAGAAGTCTATGCTCTTTCCAAATACTACATTGTCCACTTTCAATAAAATTTTTGAAAATACATAGAGCATGTAAAAAAAATTAAAAATATCTTCTTTTTCAAAAACATTAAGGAAGCTCAAACTATTTTGAAAAAAGATTGGGACTCAATTCAAGGCCGGACACACTTAGAGAAATGGGGATCATGGCCTCTTCAAAGTGTGTAAAATGATAGTATATTTTATATATCGGTCCCAAAAAAGAAAAAATGCCTTTTAAATAGTTAAAAAAAATTAAAAATACACGTGATATTTTAGATAGACCAAGTAGAATGCATTAAATAGAGAAAAGAAGTGTTAAAATAGTTTTTTTTTAGAAAAGAATAAATAATTAAATAATAAAGAAGAAACTTTTAAGAGAAAGCAAAAGAATCAAAGAGGGTGAAAAGGCAAGCAAAACAAAATTAGAGAAAAAGAGTGAAAGCAAACATACAAACATGTACGGAAGTAAAAAGAAACGAAAAACGTTCCTTAATGAGTCCAAGCCAGCTGTACTTGAAGGTATACCTACACCAATATTTACGGGGCATATTAGAACAATGAGTGCAACAACTTGAATAAACATGAGCATGGGTGGGACTAGGTCTCCCTAGCCGAAAAAAAATTAGAGTTTGAGGCTAAAAAAGTTAAGTTTGAATAAAAAAATTAAGTCTGAATAGTATTAAAACTTTTTTTTTCAAATTTGATTAATAACTTGCTGATGTCGGATTTTGGTATCGAGCCAAACTCCGTCTAACAGATGATTCTTCAAGATTTCTGATCTTTGACTAGTTTAAATATAATAAATAAGCAAAATACGTGAAAAAGAAGGGAAGAGCCAAAAGGAAGTATCAGGTTTAACGTGGTTTATCCAAATTCAGGTATCACCAGATTCTACATCCACATTAGCGTGTTATTCAAATGATGTTTTTTACAAAGATACAACACTCAGGTTTTCTCTTTTTTACAAAGTTTCCTCTTTTTTCTATTTTAATAGAGTTTCTGCCTGTCTCTAGAATCATCTGTCTCTTCACAAGAGACTCCTTCCTCATATTTATAGAGGAGAGAAGGTTATAATAGTAATTTCATATGCAATAAATTTATTACATCAATATTTAATGTACAAAACAAGATAGACATACTAAATCTTCTTTTTCGAATAGTACAGATTGTTTCCTGCAGGTGGGCCTTAAGTGTCTGTTAGGTGTGATATGACTTGTTCTCTTGCGGTCTTTGACTTAGCGAGCCTTCAGGTTGCTGATCACATCTCGCACGCCAAATCCCTTGGTCTAGGAGCAAGTCTCTTTAGTGACGGGGTCGAACTTGCTTTATCATGCATAAGCTCGAGTTGAGGGGGGCGTTCTATGACATGAGATGAGGGCAAATCGATCTAAGCATCCTTTGAGTCGATCTTTTTACCGCTCTTAGGGTGCTCGCAAGCTTATTCAGGACGAACCGATTTTCATATACAACATAATTGGATTAGACTTGGACCGACAAAAATATAATTGAACCGATCTGACCCAAATTAAATAAATATATTTAAAATATAATATATATAAATTAGTTATGATTTATTAAATTTTATAACAAAATTATTTAATTTAGCATATTTAATAATTATATATGTTTAAATATCTCATATTTAATTGAAATATATAATTTACACAAAAAGTTGTTCTAATTATTTTTCAAACATTAATCATAAATTAAATTTTAAAAAAATTAAAAGATCTACACCTCAAGTTAGGTCTTAAGCCATAAAGAATAAAAAAGAGGCTAGGCCAAACCAAAATTTTTAAAATATATTATTTTGACCATGACACAGTCTAATGTCTAATGTATAATTTCATACAAAAGGCCTAGTCCATTTGTCCATGACACAATCCATGATCACCTCTAAACTTAAGGATAAGTCTCACATTATTTTGTTGGTAATTATAGATTATTCTTTATATTTCAAATTATGTACCTTCTATTGTATCAATCTTATAAATTATTCTTTAAATATTTGAGTTTGAGCTTGACTTTGGATTAAATATGAGTTTAGATGAGCTTGTACAATCTTAATGAATAGTTTATTATTCAATACAAATTTAAGTATATAAAAGTTTCCTTTCACAAATAAACTAAAAACCAGACTTTTAGATCTCATTTTACATACAATATGGGTTTTTTTTTACAACCATCTAGTCTATCACAAAATACATATACAACTATTATATAATATCAACAATTATAATTAGTAAAAAGTAATAAGCATTAAAAAATTAATTACTTCAATTGAAGTAAGATGAGACTTAACAATTACTAACGTAATTAAATTATTTATGTAACATATTATTATATGATATGAAAATAAAAAATATATTTTTTATTATTAGGCTCATGATCAATTCGAGCCAAGTAATATAAGATTCAAACTTGGCTTATATATTAATTGAGTTTAATTTGTATAGACTTGATTTATTTAAAATTGAATTCAAATCAAATTTTTTACAAGCTGATCTCGAATTGCTTACGAGTAACCTGATTCATTTGTATCATTGGTGATACATGAATGAATACATTGTATCTATTGGCAAATCTTGAGAGGGCTTCAAAATTTCCATCTCTAGACAGAATATGTAGCCTCCTCTTGTAACATTTTTAACCATTCCTTTTAACAAAGTAAGCATTATTAAACATGGCAAGTGGGTGGTTGATTAAAGTGTGATCAATACTACCAAAATAATCTTAGCATGGGTTTTTGTCGAAAGGGTAAAATTTCTAGTCCACTTTGAAATTTTCAGCAATATCTTTATGTACTAAAACAACATTTTGATCTCTTGCAAATGTAATTTTTTTTAATTTAATTTTTCACAAATACAATTTCTTTTAATTAAGTTCTTCCATTTATTTGCATCATACCTTGTTAATTAAAAGAGATAATCTGAAGGCACAAAGTTTGAAGTACTATCATCTAGAGAGTGGATAATTACAAATATAGAAATTATTTTTTAAGTTTTTTGTTGTGTATTAAATTCCACTTCCTTAGTTTTCTTATCAACATCAATGAGTATGCACTTTATTCTCTAAATTACATCTTGTATTCTACAGGAGTCAAATCTCTATCATCCAATGCTTATGTAGATATTAATTATGGTTGTATAAGAAGATAAAGTATTTATATGAATTAAAACAAGATTATATTATATGATAAAATATAAGAAACTAAGTAATTGTCCTTATTTGTACTTTTGAATTACAGACATGTATTAACTTTAAAGTATGATTGGTGCCACATCAAATTTTAGATTTTTTTAGCATTAATTTCCTTAACAATGTTAAAGATAAATTGACGATGACACTTGATTGAATCAAGTTGAATTTATCAATGATCAAATTAAAAATGAAAATTAAATAAAGATTGAATTTAAAAAACTTATATTTATAAGAAATTAAAATAATATCTTAATTTCTCTATGTCAGACTTTGTTAACCATTTTTTTTTAATTTAACATCTAACTTAATTATGATAAAAATCAATCTAATAAAATACAAACGACATTAATATTGAGATGTCCCATACTACATTAGACAATTTGCCGGTTTAAGATTTGTAATAAATCATATATTTTATTTTCATAATGATTAATTAGATCTAGTATATACAAATTTGTTTCACCCTTGTAGCGTTTATAAAATGTAGGACTTATTAGAAATTGAATTATTTCTCTCATATGGGGCTTCCGTTGAGGAATTATATCAACATGTGGTTGAATTTTTTTTCTCGCCCACCTTATTTTGGTTTGATTGTTTATTAACATTTTGAACAAAAAGGATATGAAAAAGGCTTTCCTATTTTCCACATCAATTGACAATATTGTTCGCATCTCAAAATAAATATGACCCTACAAGCATAATTAACAAATTTAATTAGCTGATGTCACTGCACTACTAAAAATATTGACACACATTATTGTATATAACTTGTAAGAATTAAGTACTAATAATGCCTTGATGAAGTTTCTAGATGCAAGCTCAACAAATCAGAGAAAGAAGTCTTGTTTGTTAGAATTTTCTTTGTGAACTATTGAATATGTGTTATTGGATTAAATAAATGTCATGACAATTAATTATATTTATTCAATTAATTAAATGATCAAACTATTTGTGCCTATAATAAAACTTAGATTATTATTAGATTTTAGTATTATAAACCTTATAATTGGACTAATAATAATAGGTCAATTGGCCCAATATGATTATAACAAAATAAGGTCATACTTACACCTTTAATAGAGTTGTAGTAGCCGATCCATTAAGATTAATTGACTATTTTTTTTATGAATTTCTCACATTAATATCACAAGTAGTTGTGATTGAATCAATAACATCAGATTGTAAAATTTATAATGTGTATAATGATTTTAAATTATAATTATTGTTGCTGTGGATAAATGTATGAAAATATAGTCATTGCATATAAAATTTGTGAAAAATTATGATTATTATACTATGTATAATAATGTTATTATTATAATTATAAATTGTGATTTAACATAATAGTGGATTGTTTGAAGTTTGATGAGCAATAATCCCATCTGGCATTACCAAGATTTTTTATTTTGACATGACTTCCTAGTTCCTCGGTTCAACTAATGGTCTCTTCCATTTATGGTCATACATATGAGCTGACAGCAAACAAAAGGATAATAATGTCAAGGTCGTAGTCACATGAAAGATAGATATTGATAATGGCATAACAATGATTCGTAGACTGCTTAGATAATATACCTTCAGGCCATTCCTTGTGGCTACAGTTTCAGCTGTAGTTTTCATAATGGTTGCGTACGCCCCAATACGCAAACCACACAAATTAGGCCGTTCACATTTCGGGTTTTGCAGTAGATCTGACAGCTCAACTTTTGGCCAAGCGACATGTGGTTGGACAATGTGAAGACATTGTTATTGCAATTGCAGAAAATTATTTTCTACGATACCACTGCAGAGGATTCTCCTTAGGCCCTGATTGGTAGAAAGGAAAAAAATAGAGAAAAAAAAATGAAAGGAAAGAAAATAAGAGGAAAGAAAAAGAGTAAAATATTGATTGGTTGAGAGGAAAATGAGAGGAAAGAAAATGAAAGGAAAAGAGAGATTTGTTGATTGGTTGAGAGGAAAATGAGAGGAAAGAAAAGAGAAAGGAATAAGTTTGTATTATAATAATGTAAAA
>JANHAO010023896.1:0-11775 GCA_026873985.1 Saraca asoca
CCTTGACTCAAATGTATCTTCATTCTTCAAGTTTCTTCCTTCTTTTTAGCCTTTTTTATCATCCTACATGAAAAATACAAACCAAAAGCAGTATCTCGAACAAAATATGAAATCAAAGTAAAAACACTAAGAAAACATGATATACTATCAATAAATTAGACCAAAATTATCTTATTTTTATGCACTTTTTTCCATTTATCAATTTCATATCGCAGGATCATTTAATTTCAGCATTTCACAGAATAACAACCCAAGTAAGTAAGCAAAATAGATAATCAAGATCAAGATTCTCCTTATTACTCCTTCCCATCGTAACTTGCACAATCACCCACCTTATCCCTCCAAATTTCACCTTATTTCCACGCTACATAATGGAATGTGTAGATTTGAGATCTGGTTCATATTCACTATCTTATCATTATCAATCATTATTCCATGTCTCATGGGAAATTCATAAGCTTTCACATTGTATAATTTCTCTTATTAGCCATATCATAGAGTTCACTTTCAATCACAATCACAATCACATTTTCTTTGTCACATCATCATGATAATCATCAAGATTGTTGCCATAGCATCGGTATATAAGCAATCAATAGTTATCCCATCTATCCAAAGATTCAAGTGATAAGAAGTTTTAAGATCGAGAATATTAACAATTAACTCATTATAGCATCTTTGTTCAACCATAATCATCCTATTTTCACATAGACTTTGTTGTTATTAATGTATTATAGATTGTTCTCATCATACTATCATATTTTGTGTAGAGTCACCAATCCATTCTATGTCTACATCATAAGTAAGGTGATCCCACCTTATCACTTTTTATTCCAACATATCTTTATGTCTTTAATCTCTTTTGCAATTATTAGCTTCAATGCTTGGATGAACTTCACAATTATCTTGCCTTGTTAGAGGATTATTGAGAAAAGAGAATTACTTTTTATTTGTCTTGTCAAGTTTCAAGAACATTAATTGGCAAACAAAAGATGAAGTCCTCAATTAAGTCTTTAAGAATTGTGAGGAAGCATTATAATTTATAGCTTAATTGACTTATCCATATTATTCCTTACTTAAGTTTTATGGATAATATTTAAGAGTATAATTTCTTTATATGAAGCTAAGAAATAACTTTCAAGGATCCATATCATTTAATTCAAAAACTTAGTTACTTAATTCATAACACATTCAATGTGATGCTAATACTCAGCTAACCAATCATTCAATCATTTTCATATTTACAAATTAATCAAGATGATAATAGTAGTCTATTTACCTAGTCATCCTATTATACTATCATTACCCTAACATATACTATTTGCAATAATACAACAAGGAAAAACCTCACGGCTCAAGTGAACTAATAAGCAATTGAATTCCCTAAACCCAATCGTACAATCCATACAACTATAGAGAAAAAGTTATAGGCAACACATTATTAGCTTATAGTATATCAAAACTATTTCAACATATTTTTCATGTTAAAGGCTCATGATTCAAATCGCCCCTTTTTACATTCATCTTATAATCATGCTCATAGAAATAAAGCATGTATTCAGGCTATTGTGACTTAAATAAAAAATTGAACTAGTTTTATGTGATTCAAATCAACCTTTCCTAGCCTTGTTTTTAATCCTAATCATGATTCAAATCATGTGTAATTCTGGATTTCTTGAAGGTTTGCAACTTCGGGCAAGCAGACTTGTGTTTTGAATAAAAACTTCTCAACTTGAAATAGAGCATTCATATTTGACTTTTGTGATTCTACTCGGATTCAAGTTTCTGGGCTCGTGATCTTGCTGGTAATCCTAATTGCATGCTTAGTTTCATACAACTTTATAGTGTAAACATACATTTCGATAAGGACAACTCTCACTTTCTTAACTAAGCTTCATAAGCTATCTTAACCAACCTTTAATCACAAAAAAACTAAGCATAAACCAAGCTTTTCTAATCATAAAACTATATTTATATTATCAACTCCAATCAAATTTAATCTATGGATAAGACCATATAATACTAATTTTCCTCAACTTAAACAAGAATTCAGTGATTCACAATCAATTAGTTATTTTATAATTCACAAGAGAGGTAAGAATTACTCACTTAAATGGCTAGAAATAAAGAGATCAAAATGATCCAATAAAGTTTATCAATGCTCTTCATGAACAAGAAAGAAGGGCATGTTAAATTCTTGGATTTTTAAGAGTTTTTCTTTTATCAAGTAGTCAAATACCATTAGATTATGATTTCATCTATAGAAACAAGCTAGAAATAGAAGATTTAAGCCTTAAAAAATCAAAAATTCATATGGGTTCATGAGATGAATAGTGAAAATTAATCATAACTTTTGGATTAAAAAATTCATAACTCAAATTATACTTGATGAATCAACAAGATTTTAGTACTAATTTGAAGAAGAAAATGAGAGGAATTAGCAGTAGAAATATGAAAAATTATCATGAAAGAATGAGGTGCTTACTTGAAGAGAGATGGTATAGAGAGAGTGAACTTACTTCCCAAGTTGAAGCTTGAAAATGTTGCATGAAATGTAGTAAAAGGTGTCATAAGAAAGGAAAAGGAAATCAACTTTTGAGAGGCAAAATTGGAAGATTTAAGCTAACTTTTACTTTTGACTTCTTCCTTGACAAGCTTCCAAACTTTTCCTTTAGTGACTTTACCAATTCCCTAAATTTTGAATTCGAATTTAACATACTTACCGATTGCTAGTAGCTATAAAATTTTAACACAATTTAATTAAATTTGTTACCTTTGTAATAACTATAATTTTATATTCGCTGGTTACCTGTAGCCCTAGTTTTGATTCCTCTGAATTTTTTTAGAAATTAAATTCCAAAAACACAGATTTTATTCTATAAGCATTTGGAATGGAAATTTCAATTTTTTGAGAATTCCTAAGATTCATATAATTTATTTCCACTACATTTGAACACTTTGTAATCTTAGAATTTATAGTTTTAAGATTCTCAAAATTTTCAAATTCACCTTTTTGGATTCTTCGAAAAGCCATTTTATTATCGAAATGAATTTTAAAAAATTTAGGGTATTACAATGATAAAGGCTCCTATAATTATAGACTTGTAGTTAAGCCATTTTGGCCACTTCATATATTTGAAATCTAAGGAAAATGCAACAACAAGGAGCAAATTATGCCTATCGATATGAGCACTCAATCTTGGGACACATTGGCAGAACCCCTTATATAGGAGATGACAAGAAACTTTGTAAGCACATCTATTTAGTTTCTTTAACATGAGAGTTTACTTTCAAGTGAAGAAGGCCAAAATGTGTATAGAGAAAATCTTCTCTAGAAATAGACTACAATTGCATCAATTCCTCATTTCCAAACATAAACAAACTCTATTCCAAATGGTTAGGAACATTTTATCAATGCTATTTTCTTCACGCCCATGGTTGTGAACATAATAATTTTTTGAGCATAACCTAGTCTCTATGCTCCTTAGTCTATTATTCCCCAAAAACCATAAGGAAAATAAATTTAAGAATCCAAATATTCAATTTAAGGAAGATTATCATATACTAAGACAATACTGGAAAGTAAACTTTATGTTGCCAGAACTTGTAGTCAATAAGTCATGGGCTTAAAAACATCAAAATAATGGACTTATTCCAAAAAGGTTCTTTGAAGACTAGATCATAATAGATTGATTTTTTTCTTTGAAAAAAAGTGCCATAATAGCCAAGTACAACAATAATCAGTTGCAAAAATATGCTTTATTAAAGTTAAACAAGGAAGCAATCGTATGACTGCAGGCTTATGCATTATATACTTTAAGCATCACAACATAAGTTTGATAGATCAGATGAAAGAATTATTAATAATGTAGCAGGACATTCCACCCACACAAAAATCAATAGGAGACATTCTATTTGCTAGATTAGATGAAAGAATTATTAAGAATGTAGTAGGACATTCCACCCATACATAAATCAATAGGAACATTCTAATTTAAGATATAAACTATAATTCATACTTTGAATGCATATAAACATAAGCATTGTAACCATACTTGAAGCAAAGTTGTGAAACAAAAACAATAATGCCATTAACTCTAAAGCACTATCATGAGGTTAAAAGACTAGATTAATAATTTGCAAATGAGTTTTGAAGAATCTTTAGCTAGTCAAAGCTCCACTGATAATGTGGAAATGAATAATATAAGTTCCTCTATTTTTATTTCAAATGAATAATCATATGATAGATTTTCCAATTAGGCATTTTAGTACTAATTCTTTAACACTGTTGATATCTAAAACTCCCTTAAATGTAGTGCTGATTAGCGGTGAAGAGACCGGCCGAATGGTAGTATGAAAGCACAAGAAAGTCAGTCAAACATGATGGAAGTGGTCTGATGAGTAGGCTCCGATGCTTAAATCTATATTTGAGAAAAGTTTTATTAAGTATGTAAGAGATGATTTGAGAAGAATACCTGTGGGTATATATAGGTGTCAAACATGCTAATTAGTATGTTTTTAGGGGAAATGAGTTGTTATCATATATTTGCAATGTATTGGTGACGTTAGTGAGAATCTCAATAAATGATTGCTGGTGTCATGTTTTTCATGCAGGTTTGATATTAACTTTTGTCATGCATTATGATGATGGTCAGAATGAGCTCACTCGTGTGAGGTATTATCCGCTTTGATTGATCTCGTGGTCACATGATTTTGTCCTCCCAAGGTTCCCTTCTGGTGTCATCAGTGGAGTTTGACTCAGGCTCAAGGTTCCCAATGGAGTTCAACTCGAGAAAAGGTGCCTCGCAGTGGGGATGGATCCTCTACAACATGGATATTGTCCAGGTTTATGTGCCCACCTAATGGATAAGGCACCTGGTTTTGTCTCCCTTTGTGCAATCGCACGGGAGTGCCTTGCAGTGTTGAAAGGGGTGTTCCCCCGCCTTATAAGGCATGAGGTCACCCGACTTCTCAATGATGTGGGACTTCTACTCCCTTCCCACTTTTTGCTATCAACATAAACCCCCCAAGTCGGGTGAGCTCATGCGTAGCGAAGTGACAGGGAGTCCTACCGGGCGTGCCAAATGATAATGGTCGAAATGAGCTTGCTCGTGTGAGGTATTGTCCACTTTGATCGATCTTGTGGTCGCATGGTTTTATCCTCTTGAGGTTCCCTTCTGGTGTCACCAATGGAGTTTGAATCGGTCCCAAGGTTCCCAGTAGAGTTTGACTCGAGAAAAGGTGCCTCGTGGTGGGGACAGATCCTCTACAACACAAGTATTATCTAGGTTTGTGGGCCCGCCTAATGGATAAGGCACCTGGTTTTGTCTCCCTTTGTGCAATCACATGGGAGTGCCTTACGGTGTTGAAAGGGGTGTTCCCCCGCCTTATAAGGCATGAGGTCACTTGACTTCTCATCGATGTGGAACTTCTACCCCCTTCCCACTTTTTGCTATCAACACATTGGTTGAGTGGTTGGTTCACAAAGTTCTTGGCTAACAAGCCTATGTCCTAGGTTATTTGACCAAAGGCAGTAGTCGATTAGTAGGAGGCAGCCCATGCCAAATGCTGATTCTTCAGTAAACTTTGATTGACTAACCACTGATCAAATGATTGAAGACCATTGGCCAATTTGGGCTGTCATTTGCCCCTTTCGCTCTCTACGGCTAATGTGACCAACCTTTTTATCAATGTTTCAGTTCCCTATACCAACTACCATTCACACTGCTAGTCATGATGGTTTAACATCTTAAGACACCTTGTGATTTGGAGTAGTCACTTTGGCTTCATAGATTGCCATTTATCTGATCGCTCTTTGGATATTGGATTCATCCTGCATCATTTATAAAAACTATCTTAACTTTTTTGGAGTCATTTTTACTTCTTTGTCTTCAGCTGTGATACTGTTGCCGCTGCTCATAACTCTTTTTTCTGGCGATACTCTCCTAGATTTCAACCTCACCATCATAGTTCTTTGTAGGTAACTTCTCATCCTTACTTTTGTGAAGTTTTGCTTTGTTTTACATCTTGTTTTTCTTCTTCCTTTGTACATTGCACCGGCTATGGTAGCTTCTACCAATGGCTACATCCTAAGTCCTTCTACTTTCTCTTATGTTGCATTAGAGAGATCGATGCTTCCATTCCACTTTTATTTTTCTTTTGTCACTCTCTTTCTTCCTTTGACCATCCTTGTTTAAATGTCCTTCCCTACTTTTGCTTCTTTTGTTCTGACCATACTTATTTTATTTAAAGGTGGCCTTCATTATTGTGCTCCTTTTCTTTATATTCAGTACACTATTCAACCCCATCACCCTATCATCATTAGACTCTGAATCCTCCTCTGACATCAAGGAATATACACTTGAAAGTATCATTTATCGCTATGTTGCCCTCTTCAAACAATGATGGCTAAACAATCCCATGATAAACATAGACAAGAAATAGTGCACCTAATTGATGGCACACTAGACAATCTTTAGGGTGTACATCCGAATGTCAAGTGTGTAGTCGTTTTGCCCAAATGGCAGGACCCAAAGCAGTTCGTAAGTTTGAAAAAGTCCACATTTGAAAGGAATCTATCGAGGGTATTATTTTTGAGCTTACCCAAGAGGATGAATGGGTCTACAACTACAACACTTCCTCCTTTATTATGTTTTATGGGGACGTAGTCGACTTTTTGCACATTTGTCCTCCTTTCTTTATCTTTTAGAACAATGTTATGCAGTCTCTAAATGTCTGCCCATCACAATTGACTTGGAACACCTGGGCCTTTCTTCTATGCTTTAAAGTTCTTAGCCTCCGACTTTGCCTTGTTCCCAATATGGAATCATTTTTTTTCTTTTTCACTTACTCTTAATAGAAAAATGGGGGTTGGGTATACTTCCTCCAGTAATTAGACCACATTTTTATTAATAACATGTTTACCAACATTTGCACTTGGAAACACTCTTTTTTCAAAATTCAAATGGTTGAGGGGTTTTACCCCTTCTTTCTCCAAGATTGAAAGCCAACTTATCCCTCAAAATGATCTAAACCTACTAAGCTAGCTCGTGGGCACTCTTTCATGGATCTTTCTGTCATTGACTGGGACCTCATTGTTCGGTTGCTAGAACTAGGTCCCTTTGACACTCAACTTATGCTATGCATGCTACTTCCTTTTTACTATATTGCCATTGCTTGATTTCACTTTTCTAACCCTTGTCTTTATTGCTTGTAGATTATTAGTAGAACTAGAAGCTATAGTGATTAATCGCTAAAAAATGTTAGATCAGTGCATAGCCAAAATTTGCACCTGCGCTCTAGCCAAGGAGAAGCCAATAGTGCCCCCACCACATAGCTCAAACTAGTTACTCCCACTGAAATAATGAGTGGGTCCTCACCTACTGATTGACTTAAAATTGACTATAGACAAAGTAAGACATTGTCTTTGAGGAAATGAAAAACATCCTCTGAAGAATATGGCAAAGGCAAAAAGGAAAGCTCTTTCGAGGTTCCTGCCCCATCGGTAAAAAGTTCAAGGTGGGAGCCTGGGAGGAATTGGAGTTTATCACTACTTTCGAAGGGGACACTCTGCCATTTGATTCTCTTGGTAGCCTATGGTATAAGAATACTGATTATAGTGCCTTTTTATGTAATCACTTGCTCTTCCTTAGTGATAAGGACTATGCAAAAGAATTCTTGATAGAGCATGGTCCCCTACGCCTCTTGAGGTCCCCTGCAACTCAAATTATTTGTTTGACTACAACTCTCTTAGCCACAGTTCCATCCTTTGTCCAAAGTGAAAGAGAACTGGCTAAGACTGATCTTGTGATCATGACTAAGCTATAAAGCAATCTTGAGGCCAAGATAAAAGAAGTAGCTGATTGGGACCTTGGCATCACCCATTTGACTAACCTTGTCGCTAAGCTTGTAAAAGAGAAGGATGCCCTCCTTTCAAAGGCTAAGCGCATGGATGTTTTGTAGAAACAAAATGAGAGCATGGTAAAGGAGTTGGATGCTGAATGAAAAACATGAAAGGATAGTGAGGAAGCCTTTGAGGATAAACTTCAATAAGTTATGAAGGTGGCTAAAGACTTGGCCTTTCTAATGATTCACTTTGGGTTTAAGGAGGCTGTTCATCAAATTCAACACTTTAACCTTAATGTGATGCTTGACCTTTTAGGTCCCAAAACATATCAAGAGTAATAAAATTGATCTTGCCCTTTTTACATTTGTAAATTATATACTCTCTTTTGTTGACAGTGAAATCTGGTTTTGGGCCAAACTCCAGTCAACAGGAAGGATTCTTATGGACTCAAACTATTTTTGATTGATAAAGATTGAGAACGAAGGGGGAGAATAGAGGAAAAGCAGTGAGAACGCAATGTTTTTTAACATGGTTTAGCCAAAGCCAGATAGCATTGGCCCCTATGTCCACAGTAGTGTTTTATTTATCTAAGAAGGGTTTCTTTATAGAGTTTCAATATAGCTATTTTAGCTCACTCTTACAGTGGTCTCCCTCCTCTTATTTATAGAGGATGGGGAGGTTACAAATGTAATTACACAGTTTGTATTTTTGTTACATCAAAATAAATGTATAAGACAACCTAAACTATTGCAAAAATGTCTTCTACAAACTACCAACTGACTTCTGATGTTTACTTTTTGTGGGTGGGCCCATGGTGCTGTTTCTTGTAGTCTGGTCTCATGTACCAAGTTTGAGAGGTCACTGCTTCATGGTTTAGCTAGACATGGTGCGATATTCATGCAATGGGACTTGGTCATTGCTGGCCTTCGATCAGTAAGGGTGATCTTTACGAGCTTGTCTTTGGCAATGCTAGCTTGCTTATATCGAGCTATCGGCTATGCGATATAGGTTTGTCCCTTAGTGAGCTAGGACTTCTGTCTTGTTCTATGTTTACATGGATAGTGGTCTTAGCGAGCTTGGCTCTTTTCTTACTCAGACTTGGTCTGTTGTAGGGCTTTTGTCAGCCCATTTCGTAGAATCGGAGACTACTCATAACATTAAGCCCCCAACTCTTAGCTTGCCTTATGGGCTAGGAGTTGAATAGTTTCACTAGCAAAGGGCCTTCCTTATGGATTTCCATGTAGTCAAAGTCTTTAGTTAGCCTGTTATTTCATCTGATCCAGGCCATACCTTAGGCCATACATGTCTCACTTCCATGAATGAGTTTGCATCATTTTCTTCCAACATTTTTAATGAGAGTGGTTGGGAGTTCTTCTAGACTCTTCAGTGAGACTTGGTTGGTTTATATAATCATGGGGAGGAGTTCCTCTTCCTTTATTGAATGAACTGATGGATATCCCAGACATGCCCCCATACTTTTGATAGAGAGCTTCTCCAGTGAGGTGTGTGTGGTCTGCTGTAAAAGGTTATGAGGCATGAATGGCCATTGGACATGACTCCCACGAGTTGCTTCTCTTGTTGGCCATTGGGAGGTCTTGTGTGGGCCTTGGATTATTTCCTTTCGATGATGCTATGAGGTTAAACCTTTCCAATTTCTCTGGCTTGTTTTCTTTGAATCTTTTGTACTGGTTAGAGAGCTGGAAAGGAGTTCTGAACTAAAGAGGGTGTATAGGAAAGAGTTGAAGAACAAGTGTGCTCACCAGTCCTTCAGCTGATTGGGGCTTTTCTTTGGAGTGCCAATCTTTCTTCCAGAATGTAATGGCAGTAGGCTTCTTTTGATTTGTATTTTGGATTTTGCTATGTAAATTCACCTCGTTAAGGCTTTTAATGAATGAAAGAACCGTTCTTTGTGATTCTTATATATTGTGTTGAATATTTTGCATATTTCAGATGATAGTATGAATTTTTGCAAATCATAGTTAGATGATATATTTGAATAACCAATTGACAATGCTTCATAGTGAGCAACAAGCTGAGCATCTAGGTGCCTTAGCTATGTATTACATATGGGTAGGTCACATAAAAGTTGTGCCTATTTGAGAAGTTGCATGTGAGCTGTGAATTTTTAGGTCGCAAACACATGGTACCTAAGCAAGTTAGCCATGTGAGTGAGGTAGTGTGCATACGGTGCCTGAGAAAGTGAGTTGTATGCATGAGTAGTAGAGAGTTGCATACACATGGGGCCTAAGAAAGTTGGTCATGTGCACGAGCTAAAAGTCGCATGAGAGTTATGAATTATTAGGTCGCATGAGAGCTACAAGCACTTGATTGCATACATAAAGTTAGTCGTATGTCACACATATGCAGTGCTTAAGAAAGTTGGTCGCATGTGTGCTTAAGGTAACATGTATATGGTGCCTAAGAAAGTTGGTCATATACATGATTCATGAAGTCAAGCACACTTGGTGCCTAAAAAGGTTGGTCATGTGCCCGTCAAATATGAGATTGCATGCGTATGGTGCCTAAGAAAGTTAGTCATACGCACGGTGGGATCACCTGCATATGGTGCCTAAGAAAGTTGGTCATGTGCATGTTGGAAAATCGCACGCATATGGTGCCTAAGAAAGTTAGTCACATACACAATGAAGTTGTGTGCATATGGTGCCTAAGAAAGTTGGTCATATACATAACGAAGCACTGTGCATATGGTCCATAAGAAAGTTGGTCATATGCATAACGAGATCGTATGCACATGGTGCCTAAGAAAGTTAGTCATGTGCATAGCGATGTAGCATGCAAATGAAGCCTAAGAAAGTTGGTCATATGCATGCTTGGTCGCATTAGGACGGTGCTATAAAGTAGGTCATTCTAATGTGATAGAGATTTAAATTCGAAACTCAAAAGGATATAGCTATACTGAAACAGGGGAAGCTCGCATCTCAAAGGCAAACTTCTGAATTAACATTTGCTGAAGCCTTGCCCAGACTACATACATAAGAATTTGGGCTACTTTTTCATGCTTTATTATAGAGCTAAAATATGGTTCTGACTATGACTAACTACTCTTGTTTAGGATCCCGCTGAGGCTGAGAAGGTTACTATCCCATAGGCCGCATCATGTGTTCTCTTAGATGACCCTTCTTATTTGATCACATCTCAGAGGGCTTGACAATCAGAAGTGTTGTGCCTGGCTTCATTATGGTAAGCACAAAACTTATTCGTGTTTCTATTCTTGTGAGCAGTCCTTCAAGGAGTGGGGGTCCCAAAGTCTTCTCTACCACTTTCTGTCATAAAAATCCTATCCAGAGTGTTCGATAGGGTGCTATAATGATCATGACAACCTAAAGGCTGAGGTCGCTCAATTTTCACTTTCTTCAAAAGCTGGCAATTGGGGTCGGTCTTCTAACCCTCCTTATTTCTCTTTTTTCTTTGCTTAGAGCCACTCACGTTATCCCTCTGACTTTCTAAACCAAAGGTCTCTTCCTATCTGATCTGCTTGGTAGCTTGATCATAGAATTCACCCAAGTCTGCGATTGGGGATTTGTATATGCTTTTGTACAATTTGCCATCCTTATGAAGTCTTGTCAAGATTGTTGGCAGGATGCTTTCGTTGGATGGGCTCTCAACATTGTCGATCTCACACCTGAATCGAGTGATGTAATCTTTCAACGACTCATGCTTATACTGAAAGATTGTAGCGAGGTGACAGAGGGCATGAGCTGCCTCATTTTGCCCTGTATTGATTGAGGAATTTTTCCTGACACTCTTCCCAGCTATCGATACTGCGGGCTGGGAGGTGATCACGCATGTCGAGGTGAATCAAATTAGAAATTTATAAACTGAGGCTACCTAAACTAACTTGTAGCATAGGCAACCCAGGTCGAACCCAAGGACCATTTTAGGATGATGTTATCAATGATATTAGGAGA
>JANHAO010023897.1:0-11770 GCA_026873985.1 Saraca asoca
AACAAAACTAACAAAACTAAGGTAAAAGTTAGACAAAAACCATAAACTAACAACTAATTAAGAGGTGATTTTCATCATTTTTATAGGTACATTTTTCACTTATCACTCCTCCTCCATCGTAGTCTTGGTCGTGAACATAGCCTTCCCTGCCTTTATCTTCCATTTTCGCAATACCTTAGCATTAGTTGCAGTAGGTGGCGTGGTCTCATTGCCATCAACAACCTCCCAAAAGTCTTGGCCTTGGAGATATGACTCCATACAAGTTTTCCATGTTTTATAATTCTGGGCGTTGAGCTTCCTAATTCCACCAATCATTTGGATATCTGCCATGGTGATTAGATGGAATTCCTGCAATAATTACTACTTTGGTCCCAGACCAAAAGTTTCATAGTCCCGGACTGTAACTTGTATGAATAAGCTCCCCCAAAAATGATGCCTTTTGACCACCCTTGAAACAGTCCTAGAATGTTAAGCTCTGATACCAAATTGTGGACCAAAGAGTGAACTAAACTTGAATTTCTATTACAAGTACACTTGTACAATACAAGATTACTTATGGAGACCTCACACTCACTACTTTAGCACTCTACTATACTTTCTTTTCTCACTTTGATTCTTATTTCTCACTTCATTTTATACACTAAATGATGCAAAGCTTGCATATTTATAGGCTTTTCCACCTATTCAATGGATGATTAGAATTAAAGCCTTTTTCTACCTTCTTAATGTGTGGCTAAGATTTGTTTATCTAGATGTATCCTAAGATATTCCTAGAATATTCCTATTCTAGACATTTCTATAACAATATAGACCTTACTTCATTTCTCCATTCTGCAAGTATCTAGAGAAGTCAAGATTATTCTATAAGTATCTCTAGTTCTCTATGAACTTCCACAAGGTTCTAGAAACCTCTGGAGCTTTCTAACTAATTCTTTCTATAACCTGCCACAAGGTACTAGAAACTTCCAGAGTAATATGTGCAACTGATGCTTCATATGAGAGTACTCTTCTGTTACATTGAATAGAATAGCAACAATATGTGCATCTACTACACCGAAGGGATCATTTAAGAGATAAATATCAACATCATTATAGACTGCTTGAGCTAGTTGAATCCTTTGTTTTTGTTCTCTACTCATGTTAGTCCCTCTCTGACTTATTTCAGTTAGATCATCATGACTGAAACCATTGATGTCCTCAACCAAGGTACAGCTTTGATGGCATTCTCATATCTATCTTGGTCCATTGGTTTTCCAAGGAGTACTTTATCACAAATCATCCCACTTTGGATCCAAGAAGATTGAGAAACATAGGCTAAAGTTCCATTGACACTAACCTAATTTTCATTGTCATGAAAAAGAGAGATTAAGACTTTTGAATTAATTTTGCATGATAATAAACCAACATTGCTTGGTTAATAACTCACAGTTCATGAAATTTTGGGCATTTCTCTAATTATTGCATATAGAAGAGATGATTTTCTAGTTTTGAGAATTGTAAAGATCATTCCTGCATTCAATGGGGTGCTACAAAAAAGTGCACATCCTATGAAAATAATTGCATAAACAATAGTAGGAGACATCTAGTACCAAAAAAGTCCCACAAGCTTTAGAGCCAAAGAAATCCAAATTAGTGCTCTGACAATGCTAACTAACCAACTTAGCTGCTTGGCATCACCCGCTTCATCTATGAGATTCCACAAACCATTACAAAAATATGCAATGCTAATAAGAGAACAATAGATTGACACAAATGCAGAAAAACAACCCTATTTTTGTTCACAAATTGCTTAGACTTTTTTTGATCAAACTGATAAGCAAAGATATGTAGAAAACATAGAAAAATTTAGGTTTGCAAAGTCTACTATGCTTCTTTGAATACATAACGGATTCAAATTGAAATCTCTAAGACAAATGCATGATAAATCCTTTACATATCTAGTAAATGAGAAAAAATCAAAGTCCATTATCTTTAACACCAACATAATTACGTTGGAAAACAAACATGAAACTGCCGAGTGTATTTCAATAACTAATAGTTAACAAAGATGAGAGAGCATTGTTGGTGAGGAAAATGGTGCATTATAACCGCTACAAACAGAATGATGGCGAGGAAAATTATGCATTCTATCTTTTTATGGCATGTGACAAACAATACCTTTCTATATGAGGGTGTGATGCAGAACCAGACAGAACATGGGAGAAGAGAGGAAGTAAGGAAGGAATAGACATATGAGTTATAATTTCATATAATGTGTATGGCTCATATTCAGTAATGGCCTAAAGGAAAGACATTACCTTAATCAACTACTTTCATGCTACCACTTAAATTCAGGAACAAGATATCAATATATGCAAAAATAAATAAATAAATCTAAAGATGAACATTCAGAAGCAAGCAATTTATTAATGTGCAAAGAACATTAGAATTGAAATTTGATTTTATACTATGCTAGTTAGCAATCATAAGAAATATGAAACAAAGATACATACTAGTTTAGCCTCAACACCTTCTATAGATGCAAGTCCTTCCCCTTTATTTCATTTGCTAATTTCTTCTTAAAGAGTAATATTACTAATTAAGTTATATTATGGACTTAAGTTATATTATGACCTTATTTGTAATGTACCCTTGTAGTGCACAACCTCTTTATAAATAGAACACCCTTGTAGTGCACCATCTCTATAAATAGACCACTAGATTATGTCTTATGTAATTCAGTCATCTTACTAAGTAGATTCTAATATAATTTAGTAGAGTTTTCTCTTTGTAATATAATAGAGTTTTGTTTCCAACTCTTCTTAGCTTTGCTACTTCTTTCCCTTTCTAAATTCTAATTATTTTCTCATCTCAATATGATATCAAAGTAATATCATCCACCTTGGACTTGGTAGATTATTCCGTTTTTAATAATATAAAAAAAGTTGCGTTCCATTGTAAATAATTTTCTATTTTCTACTTTTATTTTTTTCAATATTAGGGTTTTGATAAAAAAAAAGTAAAAAAGAAAAAATTGGTCATGCATATTAGTTTTCCATAAAGTATTTGTGGCAATGTGATCAGAAAGAGTTGTAGTAGGGTTCAAGACTTGTGGCAAGTCCACCACTCGTCGTAGTCATCTATGGTGGTTGGAGGAGATTGGAGCTCCAATGAAGGTGTGAATTAGATTTGGATCTACTGGTTTAGTTTCTAGTGGCCCATTTTCTTTGCAATTTAAGGTCATTCTGGGTGTTTTCTTTTGCTCCAATCTGCCCTGTTCTGATTTTGGTTGGTTTGGTTAGATTTGTTACTACTTTTGGTCGATTTAGAGTTATTATGATTTAAACAAATTTCTTTTCGAAGCCAGTGGTGAGGGTTCGCCTTTGAGAACTAATTACTTGGTTGTTTGATATTGAGTTTGCTCTAATTGAGTGCTCTAGGGTTGGCTAGCTTCTTGATATAGTTATTGTTTGTTGTTTTTCATTCCACGAGAGTGTTTTTGAGAGATGTGATTTTGACATAGTTGGTGTTGAGTTAAACCATGTCATTATTGAGTTATAACGGGTTATAATCAAGTCACATTGAGTTACTATCGAGTTGGACAAGTTAGTGCTGAGTCCGAGTTGATTAGTTCCAATCTGACTATTCTGACTTATTTGTTGCTATTTCTAGTACTATAATGCTGTCTAGATTGGTTTTGGTGAATTTTGACACTATCTAAAGCTATTTTCAATAGTTTTGTGCACAATTATATGCTATTCTTTTTTGATCTAATTTGGTGAGGTTATTTTCAATATGAAGTTGTTTGTACCACTAATTTGGTTACATGACTTGCTTTAATCACTACTCCAAAATCTACAAAATAAAGAAATGAAATCGCTAAATACATGTTGGATAACAAAAAGGTTCAATGTCTATAGAGAAGCGGTTGTGTTTCTGTAAATATAATGAAAATTAAGACATTAATAATATTAATAAACCGACGTCTAATTTTTAGATATTGGTTTGATTTTAAAATTTGATGTAATTTTGAATTATTTTTGAAAGTTTAGACTTCGATTATTATTAAAAAACCAATGTCTAAACTTTCAATGTTACAATTTTGAATTAATTTTGTCTAATTTTACTTCTATTGAATAAAATATCCTCTAATAATTATTTTTTTCTAATCGCATTAATAATTCTCTTTTAATTAAAACTTCAAATTTCTCAAAATATTTTGTATGACAATTTCAAATAAAATTTTCAAGTGTTTAAAATATTATTTAGTGGACAAAATAATTTAAGTATCTAAATATTATTTAATGGACATTTTATAGACAATAATTAATCTTATTTTTATTTGTTGAAAATGTATGTATCTTTAAAAATGGACAAAATAATTCAAAAATAAATTCATTTTGTTAAGTAAAATCAAACAAAAGAATTCAAAATATAATTAGACAAAATATTTCAAAAATAAATGTATGTTAATCCATATCTAACCTATTTCAAGTAAATCATCACAACTAAAGCCATTAATTTCCTTATCCAAGATACTTGCTGCATCAATATCACTACTGTTGTGGGTATTTTTTTGGAACTATACAAATGGACTGATAAAAGTCCAATGGATAAGTCCAACTAATAAGGACTCTGCTCATTTATGATTGAGGTTACTAGACCAAGGCATCATGTCACTAGACATGAACTCAAATTGCTAATCAATGAGGGTTAAAGCAGCAACCTTAGGTTGTTGGGGACAAGATCTAACCCGCAGCTTGAAGTATGCTTTCTCAATGATTAATCCAAGGAGATCACTTTAATTTCCTATTTTAATGGGAATTCGTTATTATTCGTTATGTAATTGCAATCAATTTATGACTTTTATCTGTAATTGATTTACATTCAAACTGTAACACCCTAACCATTATAAAATGGGATGAAATTATTGTATAAGGGATGATCAATCAACGGATACAAGTACTCAGCAAAAAGACTAAGAAATAAAAAAATCGTGGATGTAAAGTATTGCACTCGGCTGAGCAACGTTAAAAACTTTTGGTTTCTCCTTGTTCTTCCTCTCTCTCTCTCTCTCTTTTAAAATTTAGTCTGCAGTTTGAGGTTTTTGGACTTTTTGATTGATCAAATTCATATATCAATAACTACAATATAGCACTTCCAGACCAATAAATTCTTCATTATTTTGGATGTCAAAAAGGATCTTTATTAGCATCAAGTGATCTAACAACCATTGGAGTATTTAATGAATATGATTTATCTATGTGAAATCATTTTAGAACTTTTATGATATAATTTGATTAATAAACAAATATTCTATCATTTAAATGCTCGATTTGTAACCCAAAACAAAACTTCGTAATGTCAAATTCCTTTTTTATGTGCTCAATTGTCTTTGAAAGCTTTTTATGAGTTCCAATATTGTTCAAATCATCAATATATGCTGTAGTTATAACAAACTTAGATTCATATTTCTTTATAAAAAAAATATGACAGATAAGATCAATTTTATATCATTTAAATAAATATTCACTAAGATGATTGTAGCACATTTGCCCAAATTATTTTAACCAATACAAAGCCCTTTGTAATTTAATTGAATACATTTCTTGAGAATTCAAATTAAATGCTTAAAGCATTTTAAATCCTTCGGGTATTTTCATCTAATATCATTGTTGATTGTCACATGTATAACTAAATCTATTACAAGTTTTGGTATATTATAAGCAAAATTGTATCCACCGTATATATGTTTCTTATAACCAATGATAATCTTTGTATAAACCTTTGTGCTACAAATAATGCTTTATATTTATAACTTCAATTTTCTCATTTTCTTGACACAATTATATACTTTTACCTTATTATCTTTTCATCTTCTAGGTGTTTCATTAACTTAACACCTTTTGGGTATTTCTTCACTTTACAAGTAAATTTAAACTTTTCATTTCTATCTAAAGTGTGTCTTTTCTCTTTGGCCAATAATCGCATATCATTCTTTTCTAAATATAAATTTAAGATCCTCACTATCTTTTATAACATTAAACACTATATTGAATGAAAAATATGGTTAACAACTATTTTCTATGAAACCCTTTATGCCTTAAAAAAATATGTTCTTAACTGATTTTTATCTAGTTACTCTTTGCTCTGCAGGATTTTTGGATACTGAACATGATTTACCAAAATGGTTTTTATGTGATATGTTCTCATTTATTGGATAATTGATATTAAACAATGTCATGTTAAAGGTTTTAGACTTATGCAGAAAAAGATCAATTACAATACTTTGAAACTTTCTAGCTTACTTGTCAAAAACTAGTTTTTCCAATGATTGTTCTTTGCTCTCTGTCATAATTCTGCAACTATTATATAACTATGTTTATGCATGATATTTCACTAAAATGGAATACCTAATCTACATGGCATGTTGGATTACTTTTTCAAAATGCTATTTGAATGTTTACCCTACAAGTTAGCTCTGGAAAAGCTTGTAAAAATGCATACTGCTTTTACAATCTGACACTAACAAATTGCAAAAAGTTTGTATAATTATGATCTAGTCAATTACTCTTCACCATTTGCCACATCCTACTAAGTTGGAAGATCACATTTAACATATGGATATTTTGAAAAAGCAACTAGGTTGAGTTGGCTTACTGCATAATGGCAGTGACAACTCTAGAAAACTTCAAAAGTGTTTAAAAGAGTGAGCTAAAAGTTTTAAACTTGACAGACCCCTCTCTACTAAAATTTTATATTTCAAATGAAAAAGTAATCAACATAATAGGCCAACTATACTTTGATGATGACAACTCATCAAAAGTTCATATTTCAATTAAAGAGCAATCTACTCCAAGTTTATTACATTTGATTGAAAGTGACAAGTCTTTAGACAATCTGAAAAAGCACGCTACATTCTTGTGATTGAGATGCTCTTTGATTCTAAGCTCATATATAAAGGAGAGATAGTCTTCACTTCAAATTATACAAGAAAATCTACTTCCCTCTCTAAGAAGGCTTTCTCTTTCTAGATCTAAATTTTCTTAAGTCTTCTTCTCATCTTTTCACTTGCAAATCTACACTTTGAGCATGTGAGAAATATTGTAGTCTTTTTGAGATAAATCCTTTTTTATTCTTGAGTTTTGTAAAAGGTTTACTAACTAAGGGTTGAGTGTGAGTGATACACTTATAGAAAAGTTATAGCTAGGAATTTTGCCTTGGTGTGATGCTAGAAGAATCTCAAGTTGAGAGATAGGATTGCTTGATCTTTCAAAGGTCAAGTGGGAAAGATTGTAAAGGTTATAAAAAGAAAAAGTTCTAATAGATAACCCTCAAAGTTGGCTTTGACTTTGAGAGAGAGAAGTAGAACTAAAGGGATAGTTTTCTCTTTCGACAATCAAACCTCTATGCATTTGTACTATCATTCTCTTACCCCACTCTTTTATTTTCATGCATTTTAACTTGTTTATCTCCCTTTAATATTTATTTGATCTTTCATACATATCATTTACTTGCATTTGGGGCAGAGTTTTAAATATAAACTTACCAATTATTTTTATAAACCAATTCTCCCCTTCTTGGTGCATTTGTCTTATCATTTCCCTCTTGGTTCCTCTTTTGAGGATTTTTAAATTTTGAACCAATTATTTTATCATGCTTCTAATACATTCTAAACTCATTTTCTATATAATAAACTAATTGTCCCACTAGGACATCTATTAGGATTAGAACATTTGCAGCTAATATATAACATTTATTTTCTTTTCAAGTTGGTAATATAACTGGCAATTAATTTGTTATCATTTGTACATTGCTTATCTTTTGAACTTTGAGTTCATATTACTTTGTGTAAGAATTAAGATGATTGTATTATTTCTACAACTACATATTTTCTTCCATGATATTGACAATATAAAACTCATACTCATACCTATATTCTTAACCTCTTTTGAAGGCTTCTATTTGTTCATTGTGGTGGAGGAATGGAAATATGTATTGCTTTTTTAAATTTTCCAATATATATTTGTTACCTAAGACAATAAAAATAATATCAAAATATTCAATATCTTTTTCTTTTACTGCCTCTATGATATCCATGCCATTGTATGCCTCTAAAACTTAATAAGTTTCTTTAAGACTTAGTTGACAACAATACATTATTTATAACTATTTGTGTTTCTCCTAATAATATTATATTAGCTCTTTTAGAGCCTTTAATCAATTTTGTACTATCAGATATTATATTGCATAATTATCACTAATCATTAATTGAAAAAAAATATTTTCTATTATTAAAAATGGTGTGCATTGTTGTACTATCCATGAGACACAAATTTTCAATATTAATTTTTTTTGTCAACTAAAGACTAGTGAGTGTCCTTATTTTTCAAAAAAATTAGAAATAATTTTAATTTTTGGCACTGATATCAACAATCAAATGATCAATTGTTTCTTCAGTGCGTTCAAAGAAATTTTCCACATCTAAATTTATCACATTATAAGGATCATGATTGAAGGTATCATTCTCATGAATAAAATTTGCCTTAACATATTTTTTCTTTGAGTGAGACTTGATTAAAAGATCTATAAGATGTTTAGACATACGATAGGTACGTGACCAATTCCCTTTCATATCATATCAGTAACATATTTTCTGAACCTTTTGAGTTCTTATTATATTGTCCTTTCTCTTCATTATTCTCCTATTTTTGGTGATGAGAAGTAATCTTGGGATTATTTATAACTACCATGGTTGCAATAATTAGTTTGACTTCTTCATGACTACGATTATAATTGTGGCCTTTTTCACCACAAAATCTTTTACTTGTTATTATATTCACTTCAAGGATGAAAAGAGTCAATTGGGAAGACTTTATGATTTTTCATCAAGAGCTTGTTATTTTGTTCAATCATAAGAAGATATGCAACTAATTTAGAATTTTTTTTCAAGTTTATTTTTCTTTGGTTACTACTTTAGGAGTACATTTGAGACTTGAAAGATAGATAATATATTCTTTTTCATAATGGAGTAGAAAAACAAGAATATTATATAATATTAAAAGGAAAGAATATTCAATATTAACAAAAATAAAGGGTATAAAAGAACTTAACTTAATCCTTTCTACTTCATCTTAATTGGTAACTAGATCTTCGAAGAGTCCTTCAATTAGGAAATTCATATGTCCTTGATCTCATGATGAATTATTAATCAAAATGTTAGATTGTAATGAAATAAATTAATTAATAAAATAATATTCATAAAGCTCAATATTAAGAATTAGGAAAAGACTCAAACCTTTTCTTTTCCAATGCACCAAAGTATATAGTATTACAAAATTTAGGCAGCATTATAAAGAAACAAGACCATAACTTTTAACCATTTAGTGGAATATTATAAAATAATTTCAATTAAGATCTATGGAATGAAAAGTAACTTGATTAGAATTTAATTCAATAAAGAAATTTAACAAAATATAGCAAAGAGATCAACATCTAAAAGCATGGACCATTAGAACTTTAAATTCTCACTGCTATTCAGTTAAAAAACGTTGTATCATACATTGAATAAAAAACAAATATATAAAAGTTTTACCAAAAAAATATTAATTACACTCCTAAAACTCTAAAATTCTTAAGTAAAAAAATTGAGCTTTAAATGCTTAAAAAAATATTGAATATCATTTTATAAAACAATATATTTATCTTCTATTACATTCACTTTAGGGAGTGAATTATAAATTCTTTGAATGCTATCACATTCACTTCAAGGAGTGGATTATAAATTCTTTAAATGCTATTACATTTACTTTAGGGAATAAATTACAAATTTTTAGAAATATCTTGGTTTTAATCAATATCTTATTTTCTGTGCAGCCACAAATGCATAATAATAGAATATTTTAGGTCTCTTTTTATTGGTACTTTAGGACTAATTAGATATAAAAGTAATTCAAAATATTTTGATTAGTGAACTTCTGGTTCATTATAATATTTATTTCAGTCTTTATAAACTATCACATTAATTTTAGGTTATACGATGTTAAAATGAGAATTGAAAAGTGCTAGGAAATCCATGTACACAAGTCAATAAGGAATCAAAAAGTGCTTGCATACAACTACAACATAGCACATCAAATTTATTATGTGTATCCTTTTACAAAACTAATTTGGTGAATTGCAAAATAACAATAACAACAAACAACACACTAAAAGTAAATGGTATAATATAAAATATAAATCATATTGTAGAAAGATGAATTTAAGGGAGAAATATCCCTCTTTTACTTGAATGTAAAAACTAAAAAAAATGAAAGGACTTCATGGTGACAATGTGTTGTAATTGTAAAACAAGAATATTAGAGATATAAATAAAAAGAACTGGAATAATATGAAAGGAGTTTTCTCTTATTTACAATTGTGTAGAATTTTTGTTACAATCATCTATATATAGGGTTTCAAGTCCCAAGAAGAATTAGATATAAATTTAATCAAGATAAATTCAACTAGGATAACTCATGACAATCTAAAAATAAATCAAAGTGATTTCATGGACTTCTAGATAAATATAATATTTATATCATTTATTAAATAGTTATACCCTAAGCAGATGCTTAAACTTTAACTCTGAGCATTATAGAAAGGTCCTAATTTAAAAGAAGAGAGATATAGACATTTCCGCATATAAAAGAAGAGAGATCTATATATATTGAAAAATTTTCATAGCCACCATTAAATCCATTATTAACTAAAAAAATTTTCCAATCGTCGTTGCTAACTAGAAAAAATATGTCAGAATCGATTGTTAATTCCATTGTTATTTGTAGTTCATACAGATAGCATATTGTTGTTTTCATATTTTCCTGTTCCAATTGAATCTACATTTCAAACTAGATACAACCTAATCTAGCTAGCACAAATTGTAAAATAAAATCATATTGATTTTCTAATAACCAAAATCCACAAATGAAATCAAATTTATAAAGTAAAAAAATCTAATGTATAATCTAAACCATAAATAAAATCAAATATATCAATAATATCTAATAAATCCAAAACATAAAAATGAAGTTCCTCATTTTCCTTCATTTCTTTTTTGACATCAAAATTCTCCTCTTCCTCATCATCATCTTCATCTTCAACTATCATATTAAATGGGACAAGTACTTCTTGAAAGGTATTGAAGTCATCCCTTTGTAAATGCATGTTACCATCTTCAACCTTCACATCCAAAATGTTGCCATTGTCATCATCTTGGAATGCATCAGCGATAATCTCGATGGTTATAGCATCCACTTGACTCCAGCTTTAATCTTAATGACCAAGAACCAATTGGTATGATCCTTAACTCATTCTTAATATAGTGTGTAGTACACTTGCATTGCTTATTGTGCAAAAGCATATAAATCATACTTATTATACCTATGGGAGGCAGCAACCTTAACTATTCTATATTGAGGATGGATTCCAGCCCCTTTATTAGGGGTTGGATTGAACCATTCACATTTGAACAATACTAGCCTCTTAACCGGAAATCCATCAAGCTCTACCTCAATGACTTCCTAAAATTTTCTAAAATAGCCATTTTTGGAATGTGCACCAATTGAACCCTTAATGCGTACATCAAAGTTAAAAGTGGACTTGTGTAAAATCCATCCTTTGGTGTGAAATTTACATCCATTTATAAAGAATATTGGCCATGTGCACATTTTATAATGATTCACTGGTATAAAAGTCAAATTCTAGTAAGTTAACAAAATTTAGCCTTAAAGGAAAATGAATACCACTTCTT
>JANHAO010023898.1:0-11769 GCA_026873985.1 Saraca asoca
AAATACACACTAACACAGCTGGAAACATGCAATTTAAGACCTTAAAATGCTAAGTATGAGAACAAATAGATGTGTCAAATATTGTGTTATCACTCCCCCTTATTTATAGAAGAGGGAAAGGTTTCAAGCATAATTTGACAAATAACAAAATGATTATATTCGTCGCATCCGACAATAAATGCTAAATGTCGGATAATAAATGCTGGACAAATCATTGTCGGATTATTGGGGGCTAATGTGTTGGTTTTAGAGGCTGAACTGTTGATTGATAATGTGTGTCATTAGCTAATGACTAGGCTTTCGTACTCATGCTTAGCTCATTATCCTAGTGGCCTAGACTCGCATTGGGCAATCTGCTGACCGAAAGGATCAATCTCGTCACTAGACTCGTCTGGAATGAATCTACTGAAGGATGGTCTAAACGTTGTGCTCTGCTCAACGATCTGGTGCCCTTCCTAACGAGCCAGATTTTCACTTCAACTTTGACTTATGCTTCAAGTTCACGATTAGTGAACTGATACCCCGCTAAGTGACCTTGATCATCAAGTGATTTGGACCCTTTTTTAGTTGAATTCGACTTCTTATTAGGCCTCTGCCAATCCGTTATGTATTGTTCGGAAAATACCTATAACAATTTATAACTTTAATTTAATCCGAATTCAAATAAAAGATTTTGATTCATTTCAAATAAGTCAAATTTTAAATTAAGTCAGATTTATTTGAATTGAGTTGAATTAATTCACCACTTGATTCAACTCATATCCATCCCTTACTGCCCTAACCAAAATTCACTACTTTCGCCCATCTTGGTTATTATTAACAAACACCCGGGAGACATTTATTTTTTTAAATATGAAATTAGAAATCAAAAAAACCCATAATCAACTAAAAACTTTAGGTGATTATTAGGTTCAGATAGAAGGCATTAAAATGTGATAAAATTATACAGTAGTTTTGATTTGAACCTCTCCATAGATATAATCCGTAGATTCAAATACCTAGTTTGTCTTAATTAAATTGAAAGAAGTTACAATGATGATTGATTACATGTTCCCCTCTTAACGGTGAAAATTTCTTCGCTACAACAATCAAACTTCATCCTATTAAATAAAATTAACTACATGGATCATTCGACTTCATTGTACGGTATCAAAGATTGAAAGGAAACTTCAATGTGTAGTTCAACTAAAAGAAATGGTCATTAATTAAGTCTCACCAGTCTCACCAGGAGGAAGACAGTAACACAGGATACAAAGTGGAAATCAAATACATGGAAAAGGAACAAGCACAAATAGCTATCCCTAAATACAAATTCTCATCTTTAATTTCTTTAATACACCCTTCACTCATTCCAAATAGGTCTCCATGACATCCGAGTACATACCTCCTGAATTCCTATACTCCACAGGCTGCTGCTGTTGTTGATGCTGATCCATTGAAGTGGAAGACGAAGATGAAGCCACCCTAGCAGGCAAAGTGAAACTCCTCTTCAACCTGTCCAGTTTCCTTACACCCTCCGGATGGCTATCTAAGCTCAAGAACTCATTAGGATCAGCATTTCGCATATTGGAAGCATCTGCATTTGGGTTTGCACTCACAGGTTGGTGATGATTCTGATCACCAGGCTTGCTTTCTAAGCTCTCCTGATTGAACAATAGATTATTAGCATCATCTGCTCGCCCTGTCAGAGCATTGAAGAAAGACAAGCCATTAGGCCATTTTATGTCATTTTCGTGGTCGACCAACATATCTTCCATTCTTGGAGGTTCACCTGAATGAGGCATGAGGAACATGTGAGGCTCATCTTTGGCCTGTGGGAATCCCAGCCTGGCGGCTGCATCTTGAAAATTAGGTGAAGAAAGCATGGAAGTAGCCAAGGCAAGTGGTCTCTGACCCCAGTTGAAGAGTGGAGGAGGCCTAATTGGAATGGTGGATTGTTTTGAAGGAACTGTGGTAGATGAGGAAGTGCTCCTTGTTGAAGAGAAGAGTTGAGAGAGATAAAACCCAGATTGGTAGCCCAGTGATTCAAAAGTGGATCTCATTCTTAGCACAAAATGAAGGTCTTCAGGTATCTGAGAACAAGATAGATGCAGCAATCAGAATTTGATATATTGTGCTTGTTTCTACCCAATTAATCGCCAAAAAAAAAAATGAATAGCATGTAGAGTAATTTTTGCAGAAGAGTGCTCTTTGTGTACTAAAGTGTATTCACGTATAGAGTTGACACAATCTGAAGATGTAGGGTAGGGCTGGTATATAAATTGGGTCGGTTTTGATCAGAAAATATAAGTACACTGCAAGTGACAGTTTGTGTGAGAGAATAAACGAGAGTTTAGCATTACTTAATTTTTTTGCTCACAGTCTAGAAACAAGTATAAATAGTAAAGAGAACATAGTACTAATTCACTCACAATCTTACAAGAACCCAGCTGAAGAAGGCCATGGCCAGCTTGAATTACAGCTATTGTCTGCTCAAAAGACGAATGCACAAACAATTACAAGTTAATAAAAGGGTAAAAAGTTATATAAAGAAGCTTTCTGAAATCAACAACAGCAAAGTGAACATGGATTCTGTCCTAACCTGGATGCCTGATTCAAATTGGTCGGTCCATTCAGGAGGAAGCTGCATTTAATAGCATCAAAAGCGAAAAGTTGTCTATCAATCAGTAAAATAGCAACATATAACCAACAAAAAGAGGCAAAATTAGATGCTAGATATGTGCTGATAATTAGAAAATGTGCGAGTCAAAATCTATGTGTTTTTGGAGGAAAATATGGAGAGAGAGAGAGAGAACTATAATTGGAATTGAGGGTTCAAGATGCATACAGCATCAAAAGAGCTTTGCCAGTAATTGGAGATATTTGGTTCACATTCTGTCGGCTCTTTGAAGACCCACTTATGGCACTTATCAGATGCAACCTTTCCCATCAACCTGTTTCAAACAAAACCACCTCAGCCAATCAGAGCACAGACAGAGAAGGTGTGCCTGTAATTCCCTCTACATGGTGATACATTCAATACAGAATACTTTTGTGAGAGAGAGAGAGAGATTGAAACCACAACATAAACACCTACCCAGTACCCACCCTTCTCCATAATTATATAACTGAATGGACATTTTGCTGAAGGCTTTTCTGACAGGATCCTCTCCATCATTCTCTTCCAGACAATCTGAACCTCTTCCTTGGCAAAACCCATCTTCCCACATCAACATCCTTCACAATAATAATTTACCAAAAAAAGAGAAAACACATCAATTTATTAAATTACTAATTTTGAGCAATACCCAGAATCACAAACAGATAAATGCTTAGTTATCATGGCCAATTATCAAGATTCCAAAGATATATAGTGTAGAACACTTAAAGCTCAAGTCTTGATTTTAATCTTCAGCTTTTGTTTCTCTGTTTACCCATGATAAAAGAACCTTTTTGGATGAGGAGAAAATAGAGCTAACATGAGATAAACATTCCAAACTCGTATTGTATTTTCTTCACAGCCAAACAGAGGGAAAGAGCAACCATACTTACAAGCTGCCGTTATCATCTCCAACCTTGCAGCCATTACCACCTCTAACTCTTCTGCAGAAAAAAACAAATTAAAAAAAAATGAACACCACCCAGTTGATGAAAAGCTCAAACCATGACATTCAAAGTTCCACACAGCAAGTATAGAAAGAGTAAAAGATAGAATCCTAGAAAGAGAAACAGAAGAGAGAGAGAAGGAGGACATACGGGCGAGGACGAATGGTCCAGAAGACAGAGTAAGTCCAGTCTGAGTTGAGACAGACACTTCTGAGGGCCTCATGAAGGGCCATCATCCCAACAGCTTCTTTGCTCCTATCTGATGCTCCTGAGCCCACCATCTCCTTTCTCTTTCTCACTCACTATATAACCTTTTTCCCCCAAAACCTCTTTTACTTCATTCAAAAATTTAGCCCCTTTTTTTCTCTCTTCTATCTATTTCTATCTCTGAAACAGCCACTTCTTTTTTTCAAAAAAATTTAAATTTTCTATATATTTTGGTTTTAATCTCCGCTACTCTACAATACAATGCAGAGTAGACCAATTCTTCTTCATCTCAATATATCTCTCTCAAGTTGCTTGCTGTGTTTTATTTCAGAGCCAGAGGGGGGTCTCTCTCTCTCTCTGCACAATTGTTTCTCACTCTAAGTTCTCTCTGGGCTTTTTGTTTGACCCTAACAAGGTTAGTTTGACATGAGCAGAGGTAAAAGAAGGAGGAAGAGAGGAGGGAGGGTTATTAGTATCTAACCTAGAAAAGACAGTGGGGACAGCTTTTATCCTCTTTCTCTGTCTCTTGCAAAAGCACATCAAAAAGAGGGGGAAGAAGAGGCCAGTGCACTCCTATAGTCTTCTTTCTCAATTCACATTTTTACCCCTCTTCCATGCCAGGGACCAAGGCATAGTCATGATTTTTTTTCTCCGTTTTTATGTAAAAATGATAAAAAAAAATAAATTTTTTTAATAACAGTCCATTCACTTCTTTTACTCTTTCTTTTTCTAGCAGAAAAATATATTTTTTATTTATAAAAAGAAAAAATTGAATCATCGATTTTTTTTCATAGGAGAAGGGAAAGGAAAATGTGAGTAGTATTATTTAAATTTTTTATTCAATTTTAAATAATAAAATTATAATTTTTTTATGTATTTATTATAAATAAAATTTATAAATATTTACAATTTTAAAAAAATTATAAAATTTTAAGTAGAAAGAGTTACAATTTTTATGGCTTATATTTTTAAGATTCATGTCAACTCTCAAAATTTTCAAGTTGTAAAGCATTATCCATTTTTATATGGTGTTATTTCATAATTGGCTTTGAGTGAAAAAATGATTCAACAATAAAGTACCAGTTACTAGTTTGGTACACACTACTTTTCAAGAGTTTATATTTTTATTTTATAGAATTACTCAAATAACTGTGTTTAATATCACTCTTTGACATAATATAATAAAAAATGGACTATGGGCATTGCTATCATAAATATTTAAAAAGAAAAAAATCATATACGTATGGAAACAGTGAGTTTAAAAAATTACATTTTTTATAATAAGTTGCAAGTTTTGTTATTAAAAGCTACAAATTTTTGAAATCATCTTCTGTCACAAATAAAGTTGACGGAGTTCTAATATTTTAAATATTGGCTATAGATGAAATCCATATTAAATCCTAATATTTTATGAAAAAAAATCGTAATATATATGGAGAGAGAGAATAAAGAGTCTCCAAGTTTTTAAATTGGAATTTGCGTGCCTGTGGAGCCTGCAAGTTTGTTGCTGCTGTTTCTTTTTCTTGACTTTATTGATTTTAACCCATTTGGAAGCACGCCAGCACTTGATATGCTTTTCAAGTGCTGTCCCTAAAATAACAGAATCTGGCTCTCTCTCTCTCTCAAAATAGCCTCTGTGTGTTAATTTGTCTAATCAATGTTAATAATTTTTACTTCAGTTAATTATTTTCACTCTCTCAACTATACTAAATGAAATCAGAATTTTATACTCCACATATCTATGAGTTGTATTCAATTTTTTTATTTGTTAATTTGGATCTAATTTTTTTATAAATGAAAAAATTATTTCTTGATATAAAAAATAAAGTAAAAAAAATGAATAAGAAGAATGCAAGTACCATAACTCATAATGAAAAGTTATTTGATTTATACAAAAAAAATAAGTTTATACAGAAATTAAACTTTTTAAAAAGTAAGTTTCTATATGTTGAAATTAAGGAAACATAACTCATCAGAAATTAAGTTTTTGTGTGATATTTAATTTAATTATATATTTCTTAATAAATATTATTAAAATAATTAAAATATTTTATCTAAAAATTAATATTCTTTTATTAAGATAATATGTAAATTTTTAAAACCACACTCTTATTATTATTTAAATTATATATATATAATTTTATATTTTATTTTATTAAAAACATAGAAAATAAAACTTACCTAAAGACTAAATAGGCAACTTCTCGTATTTTATGTGAAGTAAAATTTTCTAGAAAGTATAACTTCTCATTTTTTTGTGTTAGCGGTAAACTAAACAATTTAAATATTTTTTATTTTCTGTTAAACTTTCTGTCAATCAAAAGACTTTTGAGTCTTATGAATTTCAATACTTTTAATTTTTTAGCTTATCAAATTCTTTGGATCATTGAGAAAAATACAATCTCCTTTTTAAAATTTATAATTTAATAAAAAATTATATATTTATAACGTTTATATTCGGACGTCGTTGATTTTATATTTTCATTTTTTTGGATAGCTTTGTTTGAGAAAGAAAAAAAATTTAAGAGCCAAACTTTACTCATGAAATTTGAGTTTCTTTGCTCTTTAATCTCTTTCTTTTCGGTTGATAAGATAATGTCTGTATCTGAAATGTCATAAAAAATAAAAATAAAAGGTTGCTCAATACACTTTGTCTGGCCAAAAATTACACTGTAGTAATAAAAAAAATATTATAAATCACAAACTATTAGCCAATAACTGTTATGGTATGTTTAGACCTACAACAGTAGAGCAAAATGGACCATCTTTTGAAAGAAATAGACTAAAAATTTCTTTCTAAAAAGAAAAATTTATGTATCTTCTCAGTCAATTTCAAAGAAATATAAACACAACTCTTACTCATGGGTGCATCTATTTCTAATTTTCAAAGAGAAAATTAAGTGGATCAATATTCCTGGATTCCAGTAAAAGAAAAGGTCTTCAAAATTACCTTTTTACCTGTATTTTCAAAGATGCTTTTGCCAATGTTCTATTCATGACAATTTTGCTGTTCCTGTGTTTCATTTTTTATTTTGCTCTCATTTTCATTTGTAAAGAAATCGATTTTTTATAAATCTTATATCTTTTTATTAAATAATGTGATATTTCTATATTCACATGTAAATTTACAATTAATTTATAAGAAATGATTTACTTTTCACCTTCACATAATGTGTCAGAATGATAGTATGATATATTTATTTATTTATATATTTATATTTTATCATATATACATTAAATGATAATTTTTATATAATATTAAATATAATTAATAGTTTTTTTTATATAAATGATGTTGCTTTCACTTTAAAAAAATCATTTATTCTTTAATTGAAATAAAAAAATCCATTATTTTCTTTAATTTTAAATTTTTTATTTTAATTTCAAACGAGAGTCGCATTGTGATTAAAGCAAAACACAATAATTAGAGCCCTAAAATCGATGGCAATTTGAATGCCAATCAATGTAGTACTTTTTTAGGGTATGTTTAATTTATGAAATATTTTATTCTTATAAATGTTTTATTTTTAGAAACCTTTTATGTTTAAAAATATTTTTTTTATTCTCACATATGGAAATAAAATTTTTAATTTTTTTTTATAAATTTTATTCTTAGATATTTTTTATGTTTAGAAATAATTTTTTATCTCTTGTATTAAATATAAAAAAATTTTATTTCCACCTCACTTTCTTAGAAATAAAAAAATATAATTAATATCAAACACACTTTTATTACTGATACCAAACACAGTTTTAGTACCATCTTTTACCTGAACGAAAAAGTGATAATATAAGAATAAATGCATACGTGCTAATCTTGGTTTGACTCTAGAGTGACATTTATTAAATTATGTTTGAATTATCTTAAGAAAGACACATGTGTCTCACAACTCACAATAATGCTAAATTAATAATCAAAACCAATTGAGTATCAACTAATACAAAGACCCTACCAAAAACTCTTTGAGTAATTTTACTAAACATCTTTTAATTTTGTTTATTTTTAAACTTAATTTTATAAAGGTATTTTAAAAAACAAGAAAATAAAAATACTTCAATTTCTCCAAGGGAGGAACATATTTAGTCTTCAATGATAGATATTTTTACCCTTTATCTCCTACTTCGATCTTCACTCCCTCGCATAAAAATTTAGACTTTATTAAGATTTTAATGGTTTCTATATTAAAAAAAAAAAGGTGGTATTCACACGTCTTTGAATTAAGAAGTTATTTGTTTTATAAAAAGGATAATTAACTGAAAAATAGAAAATATTTATATTATTTATTTAGTCATTAATTCAAAAAATTAAAAAAGTTTTACTTCTTAAAAAATATGAGAAATTATTTATTTAATTTCTTAAATAAATTAGATTTCTTATACTTTTAATGAATTAAAATAGTAAACTATTATTATAAAATTAAATAATAACAAAAAAATCATTTTAAAAATTTACATAATATATTGATAAATTAGTATAATTTTTTATAAAAAATTTAATTATTTTAATAATACTTTAAGAAAAATTTATAATTGAATTAAGTATTATACAAAAATTTATTTTCTAAAAAATTTAATTTTTTAAACCTCAATCAAATAGCTTGTAATATTTTTTAAAAATTTCACACAGAAATTTATTTATTAAAAGTTGAACTTTCTGCTACTTGTTTTGCCAAGCAACCTTCAAGCTTTGTGATTACCCCTGCAATGCAAGATGTAGATCTGTGTTCTGGCGTGCACATATCCAGACACGTCTTAAGGATTTTTCTAATACGAAATGTGAATGATAAAAAAATGGGATGGCAGGGAATCTTCAGTGATAGGGTGGATTCTGAGCCTTAGATTTGGATTAATATTTTAAGAGCATTTGATATTATTGTTATGTCAGCTCCTAAGGACCAACTTTGCTCATTATTCTGGTTTTTAATGTACTCTTGGAAGTCATATGACCAAACCTATCTTCCTGGCTAAGCCAAATAAAAACCCAATATTAGCCTTGCCCAAGCTTGTGTAAAATTTTAAATAATTTTAATTTTGATTAATCACTCATGTCATCCTTAATGCTATTTCATTAGATATATCCCTTTCAAGTATTTGTTACCTTTGCTTATTAATTATCATTTTTCTAAGATAAAAATAAGTGTGTATAATAAAATATTTCATTTTAATATTAAACAAAATTATTGACATCTTTAATTATTTATAATGATATTTATACATTATTTATCTTTTTAGAATTGTTGGTAATTAACAAAATCAAACATAATGCGCGGATGTAAATTTACCTGATACCTCTTCTTGTTAATCTGATAACAAAAGATTTAAAAATGAGTATAAATTATTATTTTTTTAAAAAAAAAAAGAAGGATGATACGGCTTCAGGAGAAAATTATAAAATCTTTTTTACATTGGAAAGGAAAAGAATTCAGATTCTTGGTAATCTTTATCGATAATCTCTTCTCTAAATCGTTGGAAACAATTTTCCTTGTTTTCAGTCTAACTAATTTATCAAAGTTTTAATTTTCGAACAACCTCACAATATATTCAAACTTGAAAGATAAAGAAAAAAAAAAAAGAGCAAACTCTCGTATCATTTTGAGCCCGATTCGTTTGGTCTTTTTATTTCCTGTATCAATTTGGAATTTCACCTTGGCTTAGATTATAATAATGCCAAGTGCAAAATCGTCATTGTGGAATTTCATAGTCAAATCCAAGGGCAAGGAATGGATGCAGCACGAGCTACGGTGCAGAGCATGCATTATTATATTATTTATGTGTAAGAGTACTTAACAAAGGTGAAATGAGAAGGAACACTGAGATTAAGCTATCACGTGCACACGTGCCATGCCAGTGAGTCGGTGCATCGTTTCTCATAAAATAAGATTAGCGCACGAATTGCGGGGCTCTGCGTCCTCCACCTTCCACATTCTCCCTCTCACCAAGGCGCGTTTACTTCACGCTCCAAAATCAGCAGCGGAGAGTCCTCCACGAAGCGGATAGCGGATCCCAACATCGGACCAACTCCCAATCGGTCGATACAAGCGTGTGAGCCTCGCGTGGATTAAAGTGGGAAATGTAAGCGTCAGTCAAAATCCTGGGGCTCTCTCTCCTCCGTATTGACCGGCCCAGGGCTGGCTCCAAACCCTACGACCGTATCTTTTGGGGGCCCTACGCCCAAATCGCTGAAACCCATTAACTTAACCTAAGCTTTCCTTTCTTTGTTTCGTCCAAAACCCTCAGATGAGTGACCAAATGGGAACTGATTCAGTGCATCACAAAACTAGATTGTGAAACAAAATCAAACACGTACGTTTTCAGTGAATTGCTTTGCTTTTTTAGGTTCAATTATTGGAGCAGAATATGATGTTAGCAAACTAAGATGAAGCCAAAATTTGATGTATAATATTTGTGAACTAAATCTTGTTGGATTTTCGTTTATATTTTGTCTCTACTTTGGCTTCTTTTTATATGGGACAAATAAACAACTTGGATCAAATGCATATGCATTACATCACACTCACATACAAATATCGATAAGTTGGGTCTGGCTGGAAACCATTTTTGAATTCATAGAAATTATATAAAAATAAATATTTTAATTTATTTATAAATAAATTCTTTTATTTAAAATATATTAAAAATATGTGAAATTTAATTAAAAGATAAATTTTAATGATATTATAGTAAATAAATTATTAAGATGATGATAAAAATTTTTGATGTAACAAGTATTTTATATCAAATGAAATCTTTAATAAAATTATTTGATTTTGTAATAATATTGTTAACGTCGAATTTTGGTATTAAGCCAAATTACGACCAACAGGAGGATTCTTTTGGAATCTCTAACCACTTACTGGTTCAAGAACAACAAATCAGCAAAACATACAAGGAAGAGGGGAAAAGCAACAAGAAGATACAAGATTTTTAACGTGATTCGGCTAAATCCAGGCAACACCGGATACTACGTCCACAGTAATGTATTATTCAGAAAGTGTTTTTTTACAGAATTTCAGCATATTAGTTTCTTCCTTTTCTTTTGTAATACCTGGAAAACAAAAAATGAAATGATAACAAAAGGACTAAACTGAAAAGTTTTCAGGGACTAAATTGAAAAGTTTTATTTTCGGTGGGGTAAATTTTGAAATAAAATGAAATTTTAGGGTCAAACTGAAAATTTTAGGAAATCGACCCAGTCGGTAGCCGATTTCCTTGGGCTGATATTTTGCTAGCTTTTCCAGATTTTTCCAACGGCTTCCTCGACTTCTTTTTCTTCTCCTTTTCGGGCTTATTTGGGTGAAGCTTCCTCCGGCATTTTTTCGGAATTTCCCGTCATGCTAGTCATTCCTCTATTTTCCAACGGTGCCGGCGTGCTTCTCTTCTTCTTCAGCTCTATTCTTTCCGACACGGTGGTACATGCTGTCTACATCTGGATTCAGTTGAAGCTTTTACAGCGTTTTCGCCGCTGGCGCTGTAGCTAGACACCGTCCAAGCTTTTTTTCTTTCGGCGACGTGCTTCTTTCCTTTCCTAGCAAGCTTTTGTGCCGGACAAGCCAGTAGCTTAGGTTGGCTTCTGTCTTGGCTCCCCTGTGCGCTCAAGGTTCGGCCAGCAATGGCTATTAGGCCGCCGCTGGCGTTTCGGCTATCGGCGAGCTGAGGGATGAAACTTCAAAATACAGTGAGTATTCATAGAGCAAAAGATTTATTTCGTAGTAACCTTGTATTAAGATATTAAGTTTATTGTGTATAAACCCAAAACTACCAAATTGATAAAATTTAGGATTTTTGTTGTGATTATGCTTCAGATGTATTTTCGCTAAAATGTTGAGTTCGTAAAGTGCAAAATCTTGAGATTTTAGCCGAATTAGTACAGTGTGCAGTTGCAACATTAGAGATGAGTAGATGATTCTGCTCTCTTGATAATCCCATTAATTATGAAATGATTTTATGATATGATATTATGTTTTCTCTTGAAATAAT
>JANHAO010023899.1:0-11769 GCA_026873985.1 Saraca asoca
CTTTGGCTGGTTGCTTTGTGTTTATTGTGTTTTTGTTTTCTTGTTGTAGTTTCCATTTTTGCATGTTTAGCTTAGCTTAGTTTCTATCCAAACCAACCCCCCCAATTGCATCTCCTAACTAGATTGATAAAATCCTTAAATGGTCTTTGGGTTCGACCCAGTGTTGCTCTATGCTACAAGTAGAGTAAAGTAATCCGATTTTATAAATTACTAATTTGGCGGCCTCGACAGCTCGCATAAGTTGTTAACCCCAAATTTCTTTGTTTCTGGTTTTAGTTTTCTAGCTAGCTACTATCCCTCATGTCCTCTCAGCTTCCTCTAGGTTTTTAGCCCCAAAAATTGTAGAGATTGAATGTCTTTCATGTGCTATGCTGCTACCCTTTTTATCAAAATTTTTGTAGCACCAAAATTAGGTAAAAAACCATTCAGCTTCCTCCAGTAAGGCAACATGACGTGCCACCTTTGCTGGCTTCCTTCTTTTTCTTGTTTCCCTCATGCAGCCTCATGCTAGCTCAGCTTTTCCTCTCAGTTTTTAGCACCAAAATGGCAGAATATTCAGCCCTCCATGTGCTCTCTAGTAGTCCAGTGTTTTAGGCATCCAAAATGGGTTGAATGTGTCCAAAATTCCTCTGCTGACCTGCTCCCTTATTGCCTCCATTGGGGTGACATTTTTGGGCATAAAAAATGGGCTGATTATGTTGTTGACTTGTTCATAATTACTACTACCCTTTTGTGTTTATGTTTTTGGGACTGTTGAAACTGTCCATTCACACCAGCCTCTGTTTTGGGCTTTCAACTCCAAGAAAAATAGGTAGAATGGCCTCCTTTAATGTGCAATGCAGCTGTTGAATTTTAATTGAATTTTTGCTAATTCAGCCTTTCACTCCAGCTCATCCAAAACTGGGTAGATTGTGTCTCTCCCTCATGTGCACCTTAGCTACCTTTTTAATTGGAAATTTACCCCTCAAGTACGCTGGTCCCTAGTAAAAGAAGGTGAAGTTATAGTAGGTAAATTTTTCCTTGCTGAAATAGCTATCATTCTCTTCAACTTCTAGTATTTTTTTGTCTTTTTCCTCCTTTTATGAGGCCACAATTAAGCCTTAAACATCAGCAAACATACATTATCAATTCAACTCAATTCCTCCATTAGCAAATCCAAAATTTTCACAAATAAAATCATAAAACCACTTTAGACAAAATAACAAAAATAACTAATACAAAAGGATTTTTAGTGTAAAACACACATCGATTCATTGAAAAACTTCTGAAAAATGATATTTGAATTGATGTATCAATCGATTCATAAAGTGATGATTTAAAAAATTCTTTTTATCATAGGTTAGGAAATTTTCCTGAATCGATTTAGTAATTAATTCAAGATCTATGCATAGCAGACCAAGATTCGATTACCACACCAATTCATTAGTTGTGATCACTTTGAATCGATTACATAATCGATTCACTAACTGAAAATTAGTTATTCTATTACAGTCGACTACAACAGTTATAAAAGCCTAACTACTTCCAGTTTTCAACAAGTTTTTCACATTCTTTTTCTTCCTTCAAGTGTGAAAATCTTTGAGAAAGTTGAAAAACAAGATTTCTCTCTACCTCATCAAGTTTCCGAGATCTAATCAGGGTACTTTGGATCAAAGGTCAATTGAATTCATCTTAGTTGTTTGAGATGAAATCTCAAACATGTGGTATTGTATTTCTTAATCTTTCCTATTTCTATTTTTCTATTTAAGATTTCTAGGGATTTAATAATCTCGTATAGGTTAGCAGGAGTCTGTTATAATTCTTGTTTTTTGTTTGGATGTAATTTCTTGCATTTTTTATTTTGAGCTGGCCTTTTAGGAGCCTTGTTCAATCCTGATTGTTTCCTTATTGTTATAGGTATTTTCTGGTACTATGTAAGATGGGCTGACAAAGGCCCTACAATAGATAAGTCCAAGTATGAAAAGAGCCAAGATCATCAGATCACTCAAAAGCACGAAATAAGGCAAAAGGCCCAGCTCGCTAAGGAATGAGCCTCAGCTCAGATAACTAACAATCTGCATTGCGTGAGCTTGCATCACTTATTGCGAGCTTGCAAAGTTCAACCTCACTAACTGAAGGCTAATAGCAACTTCAGACTAAGAGTCGCGCTCACGGACATGACATCTTACCCAACAGAAGGGCTCGTCAAGGGAAAACTAGAAGCAAGCACCCATTCAAACTTATTATGTGGCCAATCTACAAGAAACAACGTGTAAGGCCCACCCACTAAAAGCAATCTATAGAAGTTAGCCAACAGCTTGCAGAAGCCATTTTATAGTAGTCTAGGTTGTCTTGTACATTTATTACTTGATGTAACAAAAATAGAAATTATGTAATTACAATTGTAATCTCCCAGCCTCTATAAATAAGAGGATGGAGATCACTATAAGCAAGTTGGAAACCATATCGAAACTCTATAGAAATTTGTTCAGATCAATAAAAGCTACTGTGGACATAGGAATCGGTGCTACCAAATTTTAGTTAAACCATGTGAAAAAATCACTCTATGTTTTTGCTATTTTTCCTCTCCATCTCTTCTTGTTCAATTGGATTACAGTTTGAGTCCCGAAGAACTCTTCTGGTTATCTGGATTTTAGACTGAATCAAAATCCACCATCAATATTTTAGCATCATTATGGGGACTCATATGCATTTTGGTTGATCTTCTTTTCAATTGCAATGGATAGAGGAGGAAGAACCCCTAAAAGCTTAAATGCTCCAGTTGATCAGTCGACAGGTGCTCCCATTACCAGCATCACCGTTGGTACACATCTTGAAACCCACCACCAACCTACTGTAACTCCTAGAACAGATGAGGTGTAGACAGGTTACCAACTCCAACAAATGTTAGAGAATATGGTAAGAGAGTTAGTAGATGTGGTTAAAGTGCTGATACAAGCAAAAGTTTTAGGCACTTAAAAATAGGCTGAGATCATTGCGTAACTTCAGCAGCTATGTGAAAGAGCCTAGAAGGAAGACTCAGCTCACTCCACCAATCAATGAACAAGATCAAGATCTTTCCAAACACGTGAGAATCATGAGAGTCAATGACTCAGGGGCTCGCATTGAGCTAAGAGCTCGAATATGTCTAACTAGGGAGATACTTTGGGTCGCTTCTCCCGTGACTCAAAGATAAAAGAATTGTTCAAGAAGCTAAAGCAACTAAAGGAATGCCCTCAAGCTCAAGATGATCAAACTCACGACAAGGGTAGCTCACCATTTTCTAGAGAAATTGAAGCGCAACCTCTCCCTCACAAACTCAAAGTTCCCGCAATTCTACTGTACGATAGGAATAGTGTCCCATGTGACCACCTGGATGCGTTCAATGTCTAGATGGACCTTTAAACAATTGATCCTATAGTGAAATGCCATATCTCCCCAACTACTTTAACGAGTGTACTTTGGGCAAGGTTCAAAAGCCTTCTAGCTTGGTTGATATGTAGTTAGGAAGAATGTTAACAAAAATTCCTTAGCCAATACTAGGGGTCGAAGAGGTAGCTCATGCCCCCTGTCACCTCACGATGATCTTTTAGCACAAGCATGAGTTACTGAAGGGTTACATTGCTAGGTTCAAATTTAAAGCCATTTTAGTAGAAAATCTTTTAGAGGAAACCATTTTAGCAACGATCTCTATAGGACTCCACAAGGATAGAAAGCTATATGAAAGCCTCTACAAGTCCCCAGTAAGAGATCTAGCCAAATTTTATGATTGAGTTACCAAACAAATCAGGTGGGAGAAAACTTTTGGTATGAGGGAGTCCAAGTAAAGGATGAGGAGTACAACTCCCTTCAAAGTAAAAGGAGAAGTAGTGAAGGTTGAAGTGACCCTTTCAGTGACCAGACTGCAAAGAAAGTAAGAACTGAGCGACCCCAGTGTCTAAGTCACCATGATCACTATAGTGTCCTATCAGACACTCCAAATAGGATATTTGCGATGGAAAAGGGAAGTAAAGACTTCAGAATTCCTAACCCTTTAAGGACTCCTTGTGTGAATAAAACATAAACAAATTTTGTGCTTACCACAATGAAATTGGGCACAACATTTTGGATTGTCGAGCCCTCAGAGATGCGATTGAAGGCTTGATTAAGAAGGGTCATTTAAAGGATTATGTGCTGCGACCTATAGGACAGCAGCCCTCTCAACCTCAGTGGGATCTCGAGCAAGGGTAGACGTCTGTAGTGAGGACCATATTTTGAACCTATATTGAAGCATGTAGAAACAACCCAAATTTTATGTATAGATAGCTTGTGAGCAAATTCTCGGTAAAATGACAATTTGGTAGCTAGCCCCTAAGATGCAAGCTCCCCTATTCCAGCTTGTGACTATATCCTTTAAGTTTCAAGTTAGATTGGCATTGCACTAATGCGACCTACTCTTTAGCCGCATTAGTGCGACCAACTTACCATTATCGCATTAGAACGACCTGCTTCTCGGCATCGTCCTAATGCAATCTAGTGCACATATGACCAATTTTCTTAAGCACCATATGCATACTACCTTGTCATGCATATGACCAAATTTCTTAGGCACCATATGCATGTGATCTCTAACTCGTACATATGACCAACTTTCTTAGGCACCATGTGCATGCTACCTTGTCATGCACACAACCAACTTTCTTAGGCACCATGTGCATGTGACCTCTAACTTGTGCACATGACCAACTTTCTTAGGCACCATATGTATGTGATCTTATACTTAACATGCACATAACCAACTTTCTCAGGCACCATGTGCATGTGATTTAATACTCGCAACTCTCATGCAACCTAATACTTGCAGCTCTCATGCGACTTTCTACTAGGCATAGCTCGCATGTGACCTACCTATACATTACTCATCACAAAGGCACCCATCAGATCACTTAATGAAGAAGGAAGAAGAACTTCTTATGCTTTAAATAGACCGCCCTGGTCTCATTGAAAAGCTCAAAAAATGTCCAACTACATTCATTAAATGCCTTGAGAGAAAATGAGGCTGACACGCCAATGGCTATAATGCATGTACAAAAAGAGGTATGGCTTAGAGTAGATGAAATGACAGGCTGACTAAAGACTTTGACTGCACAGTAATCCATAAATGAAGCCCTTTACTAGCAAAACTGTAACTCCCAGCCTGTAAAGTGAGCTAAGAGATGGGGGCTAATGTTATAGGTATTTTCTAGTACTGCACGAGATAGGCTGGCAAAGGCCCTATAGCAGATAAGTCCAAGTAAGAAAAGAGCCAAGATCATCATATCGCTTAAAAGCACAGAATAAGGCAAAAGCCCCAGCTCTCTAAGGAACAAGCCTTGGCTCACATAGCCAATAATTTGTGTTGCGTAAGCTCGTATCACTTACTACGAGCTTGCAAAGTTCAATCTCGCTGAATGAAGGCCAGCAACAACTCTAGACTCAAAGTCCTAACTCATAGATAGGACATCTCACCCAGCAGAAGGGCTCATCAAGGGAAAACCAAAAGCAAGCACCCATTCAGACTTATTATGGGGCCAATCTGCAAGAAGCCACGTGTAGGGCCCATCCACTGAAAGCAATTTATGGAAGTCAACTAACAGCTTGTAGAAGCCATTTTGCAATAGTCTAGGCTGTCTTGTACATTTATTACTTAATGCAATAGAAATAGAAATTATGTAATTACAATTGTAACCTCCCAGCCTTTATAAATAAGAGGAGGGAGATCACTATAATCAAGTTGGAAACTATACTAAAACTCTGTAGAAATTTCTTCAGATCAATAAAAGCTATCATGGATGTAGGGATCGGTGTTGCCTGATTTTACCTGAACCACATTTAAAAATCCCTCTGTGTTCTTGTTGTTCTTCCTCTCCATCTCTTCTTGTTCAACTAGATTGTAGTTTGAGTCTTGAAGAATTCTTTTGGTTGGCTAGATTTTGGACTAAATCGAAATCCACCGTCAACACTTATACAGAGGTCTTTTGGTTGAGAAAGATAAAGTGAAGTAGACTTGAATTGCGATTTTAATTCAAGTTAAATCACTTTAAAAATCAGTGTCTTCAATTTCTTTTTATGCTTCTATATCTGATTGCAAAATTATTATTTTTGCCATTTTCACATTCATTGATTATTAGTCTGCTGCATATCTCAATAAAATAAATTAAGTACTAACTTGTTAAATAAATAAGAAGAGTTCATATTAGATAAAGGTGTTTATAAATTCCCTAATGGGAAAAGGGGAAGATCTAATTATTTTCCACATTTTAACATTTTATTGGTACCATAAAAAAGAAACAAAGAAAAACCAAAAAGAATCAAAGGTAAGAGCAAAAGAGAAAGTTCCAAAAAGAAAAATAAGTGCTATTCAATAAAGAAAAATTTTCTGTAACTTTTTGAGCTATATTCAAGCCAAAATGCTTGTCTATTTTGAGTCAAATTCAATTGTATTCAATTTCAATATGTTTTTGTTAGATTACATGGTCAAAATACTAGCCTAGAATTCAAAGTGTGGTGCAATTGCTTGATATTTTCCTTTATTTTTCATTGAAATAGTTTGAAAATTTTTTACCACACCCTCAAAATTTTGTTGTGGCTGAAACTTGCTTCCCTGTGCTATCTAATTCCTTTTGTGTTTCTTACTCATTCCTTGCTTTTTTGTTCTTGTTGTTTCATGCCACATTTTAGTGATTTGAGTATTATGTGATTTTGATTGTTACAATGTGTAAACTCTAAGATTTGTCACTTAGTTCTCATAGGACATTGAGGAGAGGACTAGAGTGGTAAAAGGCAAGTGTGTGTGAGCATAATAGAGGGTAAAAGCCTAGTTGTGTGAACAAAACATGAGTGGAGTGATCAAAAACCCTTGTAAGGGCATGATTTAGTGAGGTCCATATTTTTGTAACATTTATTTTGTAGAATTTATTTCTTACTCAAAGATGGAAGGTGGAGGATCTTAATTAAATAAAATCATGTTTACTCTTAGAGCCATGCAACAACAATTCAAAAAGAGTGAATATGAAGATTGATGGACGTGGTGAAAAAATCACAAATGTAGAGAATAGTAGACATTCCTACGATAGAAGAACAAAAAGAACTCATGGCCAACATGGGAGCAATGAAGGGGATTGGAGAGTAAAAAGAGAAGAAGAGGAGTTGTACATTTCTCCATATGAAATTGAGGGGAGTGAAAGAAGAAAGGATAAGAGCACCTTGGATAGAAGACATGAGAGACCTAGAAAAGAAAGGGTGGACTCATATATTCACAATGTCAAGATCACAATCCTATCTTTTGAAGGCAAGAGTGATCTTGAAGCCTATCTTGAATGGAAGAAAAAGGTTAAGCTAGTCTTTGATTGTCACAACTATTTGGAAAAGAAGAAGGTAAAATTGGTTGTTGTGGAATTCATTGATTATGCTATCATTTAGTGGGATCAACCTGTGCAACGTAGAAAAAGGAACTTAGAAAGACCCTGTGGCAACTTGGGAAGAGTTAAAGACTATCATGAGAAAGAGATTTGTCCTTTCACACTATTATAGAGAATTGTATCAAAAGCTTCAAGGCCTTACTCAAGGTTCCAAAAGTGTGAGGAATATCACAAAGAGATAGAGGTAGCAATAATAAGAGCCAATGTGAATGAGGATAGAGAGGCTACCATGGCAAGGTTTTTGTATAGCTTGAACCATGATAGTGCTAACATAGTGGAGCTTTAACACTATGTGGAACTTGAAGACATGGTACACATGGCAATGAAGGTGGAGGGGCAACTGAAGAGAAAGACCTGCTCCAAGGTTATACATCAATCAAGTTCCTCTTGGAAGACTAATTGGGATAAGAAACATGATTCAAGGGACTTCAAAACTGCTAAGAAACCTATGGCTAAAACTTCCTCAAAGCCAAAGGGTGAAGATGCAAAAGGCAAATTCAAAATGGAGGTGCTATAAAAGCAAAGAAACATCAAATGCTTTAAATGTTTGGGGCATGACCATTTACGGAATGGGCTAATAGAGAGTTGGAATCAGCTAGTGAGCATCAAAAGGAGGAAGAAAGGTCTAATTTAAGTAGTGAAGAGAGTAATGGTTTGCTTGATTCGGTGGTTAAAGGAGAAACACTAGTGGTGAGGAAAACTTTGAGTACCCAAACTAAGGAGGGAAATAAAGAGCAAAGAGAGAACATCTTCCACACTAGATGCCATAGAATGAGAAAATTTTGCAATGTGGTCATAGTTGAGGGAAGTTATGCAAATGTTGCTTGCACAATTATGGTGAAAAAATTGGCCTTCCCTACCCAGAGTCATCCCATTCCTTACAAGCTTTAATGGTTGAATGAAAGTAGGGAAGTAGAGGTAACAAAACAAGTGCTAGTTTCCTTTTCTATAGGGAGTATGAAGATGAAATTTTATGTGATATTGTTCCTATGCAACCTAACCATCTATTGCTTGGTAGGCCATAGCAATTTGATAGATATGTCATGCATGATGGCTACCAAAATTGATATAGCTTCAAGAAGGACAACAAAATCATCACTCTTATACCGCTCATCCCAAGCAAATTTCAGAAGACTAAATAAAAAAAGAGAAGAAAATTAGTGAAGAACAAAAGAATAAGAGTGAAGAAAAAGAGAGAAAAAGTGACAAAAGTAAGTTTAGAGAAGAGGACAAACAAGAGAAGAAGAGATGAAGTGTTTTTGCAAGACTAGTGACATTAGGTGAGCCATGTATATGAATTGGCCTATGCTAGTTTTGATGTGTAAGGGTTCTATTTTGAATGATAATTATGATACTAATGTTTTACTTAGTGCCATTGACCCTATTTTGAAAGAATATCTAGAGTTGTTCCCCAAGGAAGTCCCTCACGACTTGCCTCCTTCAAGAGGAATAGAGCATCAAATTGACTTCATTCCTGGAGCCTTCATTCCAAACCAGCCAACATATAGAACCAACCCCAAAAAGGCCAAAGAAATCTAAAGACAAGTGGAGGAGCTCATGGCAAAGGGCTACATTAGGGAGAGCATGAGTCCTTATGTAGTTTTGGTCTTACTTGTGCCTAAGAAGGATGGATCATGAAGGATGTGTGTTGATTGCCACCCAATTAACAAAATCACTATAAAATATAGACATTTTATCCCTAGGCTTAATGATATGTAGGATGAATCGCATGGTTCTTATGTGTTCTCAAAGATTCATTTAAAGCATGGTTATCATCAAATTAGGATGAGATTGGGTGATGAATGGAAAACCACATTTAAAACTATGCGTGGTTTGTATGAATGGTTGGCTATGCCTTTTTGTTTGACTACTATCCCTAGAACATTTATGATATTAATGAACCATGTCTTATGTGATTTCATAGGGAAATTTATGGTTGTCTATTTTGATGATATTCTTATTTATAGCAAAATTGAACATGAGCATGTTGAGCATTTGATATGTGTTTTTCAATGTTTAAAAGATGAAAAATTGTATGCCAACTTTGATAAATGTTCTTTTTTCTTGAAGAAAATTAATTTCTTAGGCTATGTGGTAAGTGATAATTGTATTGAAATGGATGAGGAAAAAGTGAAAGCCATTAGAGAGTGGCCAATTCCCAAAACCGAGTGATGTAAGGAGCTTTCATGGGTTAGCTTGCTTCTATAGGTTGTTTGTGAGAGATTTTAGTACCATGGCTTACCCATTGACTGAATTGGTTAAGAAAAATGTGGATTCAAGTGGGGAAGTGAATAAGAGAGAACATTTAATTTGTTGAAAGAAAAATAAATTTCAGCCCATTTGCTTGCTTTACCTGATTTTTCTAAAGCTTTTGAGATTGATGTGATGCTTTGGGACTTGGTATTGGAGCTTTTTTGATGCAAAAAAAAAATGTCCTATGGCATTCTTTAGTGAAAAGCTTAATGGTGTAGCCCTCAACTACTTAATATATGAGAAAGAGCTCTATGCATTGCTTTGGGCTTTAGAGACTTGGCAACATTATCTTTGGCCAAAAGAATTTGTCATGCATACCAACCATGAATCCTTGAAGCATTTGAAGGGTCAAGGATAGCTGAATTGCTGGCATGCAAAATGGATGGAGTTCATTGAGACATTCCCTTACATGATCCAATATAAGCAAAGTAAAGAGAATGTGGTAGCTAATGCCCTTTCTCATAGGTATACCCTCATCTCCACTATGCATGCTAAATTGTTGGGTTTTGAGCACATTAAAGATTTGTATGTTAATGATCATGGCTTTGCTAGTGTGTTCAATGCTTGTGAGAAAGTTTCTTTTGGAAAGTATTTTTAATGGGATAGTTATCTCTTTAAGGGAAATCAATTATGTGTGCCTAAGATTTCTTTGAGGGTTTTGCTTGTTAGAGAAGCACATGGGGGGATTAATAGGACATTTTGGCATTGCTAAAATTTTGCCTATCTTGCAAGAGCATTTTTATTGGTAGGGCATGAAGCATGATGTAGAAAAACTTCATGGAAATTATGTCACTTGTAAAGAAGCTAAGTCTAGAGTCATGCTTCATGGCCTTTATATCTTACTCCCCATTCCTAGTGATCCTTGGGTGGACATTTCCATAGATTTTGTGCTTAATTTTCCATGGTTCAACAAGGAGAAGGACTTAATTTTAATTATGGTTAATAGATTCTCAAAGATGGTTCACTTCATTCCATGTAACAAAATCGATAATGTTACACATGTGGCAGATTTGTTCTTTAGAGAGGTTATGAGATTGCATGGAGCGCCTAGGACCATTGTTTTGGATAGGGATGTGAAGTTCTTAAGCTACTTTTGGAAGGTCTTTTGGACTAAGTTGGGGACAAAATTATTACTTTCTACCACTTGTCATCCCCAAATCGATGGACAAACTGAAGTAATTAATAGAACTCTATCTATGTTGTTAAGATCTATCATTCAAAAGAATTTAAAGAATTGGGACAATGTTTCCCTCATCTAGAGTTTGCATACAATAAGAGCATACATTTGGCCACCCAACATTCCCTTTTTGAAATTGTGTATGGTTTTAATCCACTAACTCCTCTGGACTTGTTGCCTATGTTGATTGAGGAGTGTGCTAGTGTTGATGGGAAAAAAAAGGCCAAACAAGTGAAGAAACTCCATGAGCAAGTGAGGAAGAACATAAAAAAGAAAATGGAACAACACACTCAACAAGCCAATAAGGCCTAAAAAAGAGTGATGTTTGAGCTGGCTGATTAGGTGTGGTTACACATGAGAAAAAAGTGGTTTCTGACTTAAAGGAAGACAAAACTTCACCCAAGAGGAGATGGGCCTTTTCAAGTAGTGGCAAGAATAAATGACAATGTAAACAAGCTAGATCTTCCAAGTGATTCGAATATTAGTGCTACATTTAATGTTGCTAACCTTTCTCCTTTTGATATAAGATTTGATTTGAGGTTGAATCCTTTTAAGGAGGGGGAGTGATAACAACATGGAGGACCAACCCAAGGATCATCAAGGAGCTTTACAAGTACCAAGTGGACTTGTGACAAGGGCAAGGACCAAGAAGATGGAAGAAGCAATCCAAGAACTTTGTCATGCATTTTGGAGTGTAAAAGAGGGGCTTAGGCTTAGAAGTTCAAGGGTTATGTGATGTGTGTTTAAATAATCGCAAGCGCATGGCATAGTTGTAGTAGAAACTGGTGAATACGGGTCAATCCCATAGGGAAGCCTTGTTTTTCTTTCAATTATCGAAATTTTTACAATTCAACTATCCAGATTTATTAGGAAGAGAGCAAGTAGTAGAAAAGAAGTAAAGAAGAATAAAAGAAAAGAAAA
>JANHAO010023900.1:0-11775 GCA_026873985.1 Saraca asoca
GTGCTTCATTCTTCATCTTTTTATTTTCTTCTTGGAGCTCCTTTTCACCATCCTGAAATACAAAAACAAACTAAAGCAGTACCAACAACAAAACTAAGGAAAAAGTTAAACAAAAATCACAAACTAATAAGTATTTAAGAGGTGATATTTATCATTTTTGTAAGTACATTTTTCACTTATCACTAGTCCAACACCCCTTCTTCTTACCACTGCTATTCTTAAGACTTATAACCCATTCATTATTTATTTTTGAATACCTTTCTTATTTCAAATACTATTTCAAGTTATTACCTTTACCTTAATTTTTAATTCTCTGTCCTTCCTCAGAGGGTTTGTAATCGTGAGCATGCCTAAATCTATGTAGAATACCAAATTTCATAAAAATTTCAAGATTATGTCTACAAAATCAGCATATCCAAAGTCTTTGGGTAGGTGAACTAATTATTCCCTATCATTCCAAACACCTAAACGATACGTTATTTCTATAAATTCCAACATAAATTGGAATCAATCAAGTAAAAACCAAAATTCCAAACTTTTAAGCATAATTAATCAAACACATGGATTTATAAGTCCATGAATGAATAAAAAACAAAATACATCAATTATAAAAAGATTCCTCTATACTTTAAGTATAGAATAAAGGTAGGAAAAATTAATATTTCACTACATCAAACATTTTATTTTCCCAGAATCTCTTTCACACCCTAACTAAGGTCTTAAAAAGAGATAGAATTTCCTCCTTCTTGAGTGAGGTCATGAAAATTTTTATTTATTTAGTTATATCTGTCCATCTAAGTTAATAAAATGAGGAATTGCTAAAGGTTTAAAATTTTGGGGTGTTACACAAACAATTTTATAAGAGGTTTTTCTATATATGAGAATAGCAAAAAGAATGTGAATATAAAAATTAAATTACCAATAAATTGGCCTTCTTTCTCTAAGCAAACACAACCTATAAATAAAAACAAAGTGATTTAAGCAAAAAAAAAAGAAAAAGAAAAATCTACATTATAAAGCCATAAAAAAAATACATGACCATTATGTCAGCACATTTCATTGTATCAATCTCTTAGAAATTAAATTGAATTCTGCAACCATAATTTGCCTTAAAAATACAACATTGCAATATTTTAAATCTAAGTGAAAAAAAATTTCTGAAGTTCTATTTAGTTACATATTGGTCTTCTTTTTTCTTCACACTATTTAGCAAAACAAACAACTAGGGAAAGAATAAAGTAAAAATGCAAGAGTAGTAGCAATAAGAAAACTTCCTTTAAGCTCATGAGTGCAAACCCCTTAAGCACCACATGTATTGATGGTTACTTCCACAATCTAAAGAAAATATGAAATCTTGTGGTTTATGAGAAATAATGTGATGGAAAGAGCAAAACACAAAAAAATAATCGACATATATGGAAAGTTAAAGAAATTATATTATCAATTATGGAACATAATAAATTTGGTTCCCATCAATTAACAATACTTGAAAGAAAAAAATTTGAAAAAAAAAACTTGCATCTCACATTCATCCTAACTCCATGGAGGATTGTCAAAATGAGCCAGGCCTGTGGACCATGTAGAGCAAACTGTGGACTAGATAAGAAGAATTTGGATCCATTTTTGAGCATGAGCCTATGTGGAATGGTCCATGTATACTAAAGTCCACATAAACTTGGTCTAATCCAATTCATGCATTTTACAGGCCGAGCTTTATGAAACAAACAACATGATCATAAATCACCACTAGAATTAATAAGAAAATAAAATGCTGCAAGAAAAAAAAGGAAAATTTGTTTAATAAACAAAAATTATTCCCTCTACTTCTCATTAAAAACAAAAACTTACTAGAAATAAGAAAATAATAGTCTTTTAAGAAATTTAAGCATTTGAATATCTAAACATCAATTCGTACATTATAATTAGTTAGAATTTTAACGTTGATGTAATAATAGGGTTCTATCTTCAATCTTTTGTTAGTGCATTCATTTTATATATTACTAAAGTGAAAGAGAGAGATAAAATAGGAAAATAATTACTAAGAGCACTACAAATGATAACAATGTATCAAGGAAGTGAAAATATGAGAATAGAAGAGATATAAAAAGGAAATTAAAAAATAGAAAATTACCTAAGCATACCATAAATCCACATTTTAAAGAGATTTGAAACACAGGGTCTTGATCAAATTGCATATACATTGTTAAAGAAACCTAAAAAATACTGGCCAAAAAAACTACCTATAATCCAAAATGTTCATAAAATATATATATATACAAGTTAGTAAAATGAGAAGATTAGAAATGATCATAATATTTAGAGTAGTAAAATGGTGGTTTCTCTCTTCATAGAAGTTACCAAGTTCAAAGCTGAGAAGGAGAGATAGTAGGAGATAGTTGTTAGTGTGTAGGTGTTGACAGTGGATTTTGGTTCTGCCAAAATCTAGCTAACTAAAAGGATTCTTATGGACCCAAGTTGTCTTTCGGTTGCCAAAGGTGAAGAAAGGAGAGAAGAACTGGAAGAGCAGCAAATACACAAAGGATTTTTAATATGGTTCGGCCAAAATCGGGTAGCACCAGTCCCTACGTCCACGGTAATGCATTGATCTAGAAAAATTTCTATAGAGTTTCAGTATACTCACTTAAATTGCCTATAGTGATCTCCCTCTTCCTATTTATAGAGGCTGGGGAGGTTACAATAGTAATTTTACAAATTGTAAATCTATTACATCAAACATTAAATGTATAAGACTACATAGACTCTAGCAATTCATCTTCTGCATGTTACTTTCTATGGGTAGGCCCCTTGTCTGCTGGGTGTGATGTATGCTTGTCTCCCGCTTAGCGTGCTTCTAGCTAAGTATTGCATCTCATGAACCAAAGCCTCTGGCTTAGGATCACTATTGTCCTTCAAGCAGTGAAGTGGAGTTTGCTCTTAATAAGCAGAGCCCACACAGGGGGGAACTGTTGGCTGTGTCAGGGCTCATCTCTTAGTGAGTTGGACTATTGCTTTGGCTATGCCTTATACCAGACGCACAGCTTTGTAACTTGGGGACATCGCTTGATGACCTCCAGGTTTGACAAACTGGGCTTTTCCCTTCAACCTTGGCTATTGGGCCTTCTTGCTAACCCACTTATGAAGTGCCAGATTTTACCCATAACACAAGCCCCCCAGCTCTTAGTTTGCTTTGTGGATCGGGAATTATAGTTTATTGATTAGGTCCTTGCCTACAGCTTCTGCCGAGTTGTCATTTTGAACTTAAATTTTTCACTTCGTCTGCATCAGGACATACTTCTCCCTATGCATGACTCTCATCCGTTGGCATGGCAAACCTAATTTCTCCTAGTCCTTCGATCAGGATCAGCCAAATAACCACTGGGTTTTTTGAGAGACTGAGTTGGCCTATTTAAAGCCTGGAGGCTTTCTTCCTTCTTCACAGAGGAACTCGATGGGAGCTTTAGCTAAGCTCCCCATGCCTCTGATGGCTTGGGTATTTGACGCGGTGTGCATGGCTTGCTACATATTGGCAGACCTTTCATAGATCTTGGATTATTTCCTCATCACCTTGTTGTGAGGCTTAGGTTTACCAGCCGAACTCCTAATGCCTTTAACCTTAGGGGAATGGGTGAGTCAGGAAAGGAACCATCAGCTGAGGAGCTCATGCACTAGCCGGTCCTCCTGCTAATTAGAGCTTGTTTCCCAGAGGGCAGCCTTCTTTGCAGGCTTACTAACTTGTATTTTAACTATTGTGGTGTAAATTTACCTTGCTGAGGCTTTTAATGAATGAACTCTCTTTGCGAATGTTACATTGTGTTGAATTGTTCTACTAACTGTAGATGATAGCATAGATTTTCTGTAAATCATAGCTGAATGAAATGCTTTGATGACTAATCAACCATATTTTTTTTATCAACAATGAATATGATAACCATGAGTCTTTTAGCCTGTGGTAAAAAAAATCATCCTAATAAGTCGCATGATAGTTGTGTCTTATGGGAAATTGCATGAAAGCAGCAAACAATACATCGTATGCGAGCTACGAGCAATACTTAACATGAAAGCTGTGAATCATTAAGTCACAAGAGAGAATCACAGGCATTAGGTTGCATGAGAGCTATGCCTAGCAAGCTGTGCTATGGCAATTTCATCACTTGGGCAATTGAGTTTATTTTAGCACCTTTGTGCCACAGCGAGCCCAAGGCTATGTTGGAGTCGAGTTTATTTTGAGCATCTCCACGCCTCAACTAGACCAGAGGTCACAGTTGGCAAACTGAATATGCATGTTGCTTAGGAAAACTGGTCATATGTGAGCTCAGAAGGGTCACGCACTCTCAATAGCAAAGAGCAAGTTGGATACATGCAATTAGAGCTAGACCAATCAACAAAATAATGTTTCTTTCAATGGAGACAAAGAGAAGCCTTAACACTAGCTTTTGAATTATAATACATCAGTGTATAATTCTAATTGAGCCCCCCAGCTCTTGATTGGGATCTCGTTGGGGATGCTGAGGTCACTACCCCGTAAGTCGCACCACATACTCTCTTAGGCGACCTCTCTTGATTAGATCCTCGATTGTGTCTTTAAGGGCCCATCAATTAGAAGTGTTGTGGCTAGCTTTGTTATGATAAGCACAAAATTCTTCTTGGTTCCTCTGTCTGTAGGGAATTTTGGGGGGTGCAAGTTTCCCGAAATCCTCTCGATCCCTCTCTGCCATGTATATCCTATCTTGGGCATCTGATAGGACACTGTAGTGCTCACAGTGACCTGGGTGCTGAGGTCACTCGTCCTTGACCTTTTTGGACTTCTTTACAATCCACTTATCAAAGTGATCACTTTGTTCCACATTGCCCCTCTTCTTATTATAGGCAAAGCCATCCTTTTTGTCCTTTCGATCAAGCTTTCTCAAGCTGAAGGCCTTTTCCCATTTGATTTACTTGGCAGCTCACTCATAAAACTCAATTAAATCCTTCACTGAGGACTTGTAAAGACTTTTATATAGCTTTCTATCTTTGTAGAATCTCGTGGAGATTGTTGCCAACATGATTTCTTTAGATGGATTCTCTACCAATATAGCTTCGAGTCTAAACCTGGTGATGTAATCCTTCAGCGACTCATGCTTACGCTGGAAGATCATCGTGAGATGGTAAGAGGGCACAAGCTACCTCTTCAATGCTCGGTATTGGCCGATGAACCTCTATTGTCATTCATCCTAGCTACATATTGAGTAAGCTGGAAGACTTCTGAACCATGCCTGAGGTACACCTCCTAGAGTGGCTGGAAAAACTTGACATTTGACTAAAAGATTGACCGTTTGCAAATCCATCTGAACATTAAATGCATCCAGATGGTCATAAGGGTCTGTGTCCCCATTGTACAATAGGATTGTAGGAACCTTGAGTCTAGGCAAGAGGGGTTGTGTCTCAATCTTTACAAAGAATGGTGATCTTTCTTCAGAACGAGCTTGGCCACCTTAAGATCGTGGACACTCCTCTAGCCACTTGATCCTCTGGAGTAGCTCCTCCATTGTCAGGCCTTGTGCCTTAGTTTACTGATAAGTAGAGTGCTAACCCATTTGTCCTTCCTGATCGTGGGAGCAGCGACCTATACCATTTAGTACTATTTGCCTTTACACCCATTTGTCCTTCTTGGTTGGTACCATTTGGGCACCCAGTTGTTGCTACTGGAGAACGTTAGTGAGTGTAACGACCTCAGTTTGCCCTTACACACCCTGAGTTTGTGTTTGTGCTAGTATTGTGACCACTCTAGTCAACTTTTCCATCATATTTTCCAGTCTTTCCTGGCACTGAAGCTAGGTTTGCACTCCACTAGTGCCATTGACAGTGGCAATAGGTTGAAAGGAGCCGGTTGGGGGCAAACCGGTAGCATTACCTATGATAGGAGTAGCAAATGAGTCTGTTGTAGACACATGACCTTCTAAAGGATCAACTAATGCATTTGAAGCTCTGTTGGCTCTTCCTCTTACCATTGCAACTACATTGGAATTCAACCATTGTACAGGAAATTAACCAAAGAACAAATGAGTCCCCATAGATAGTACCAAAATGTTGATGATGGATTTTGGTTCTACCAAAATCCAGCTGACTAGAAGGATTCTTATGGACCCAAGCTATCTTCTAGTTGCCAAAGATGAAGAAAGGAGAAGAAAAGAGGAAGAGCAGCACATACATAAAGGATTGTTAACGTGGTTCGGCCAAAATCAGGCAAGACCAATCCCTATGTGCACAGTAATGTATTGATTTGGAGAAATTTCTATAGAGTTTCAGTATACTCACTTAGCTTGCTTATAGTGATCTCCTTCCTCCTATTTATAAAGGTTGGGGAGGTTACAATAGTAATTTTACAAATTGTAAATCTATTACATTAAATATTAAATGTATAAGACCACACAAACTCCTATAATTCGGCTTTTGTAAGTTACTTTCTGTGAGTGGGCCCCTTGTTTGTTAGGCATGACATATGCTTGTCTCCCGCTTAGCGAGCTTCTGGCTAAGTATTGCATCTCACAAACCAGAGCCTCTGGCCTGGGATTGCTACTGTCCTTTAGGTAGTGAAGTGGAGTTTGCTCTTAGCGAGCTGAGCCCGCTTAGGGGGAACTGTTGGCTGTGTCGGGGCTCATCTCTTAGCGAGCTAGACTATGACTTTGGCTATGCCTTATACCAGACACACGGCTTCGTGACTTGGGGACCTCACTTAACGACCTCCAGGTTTGACAAACTGGGCTTTTCCCTTCAACCTTGGCTATTGGGCCTTCTCGCTAGCCCACTTATGAAGTGCTGGATTTTACCCATAACAATACGTATGCAGGAATTAAACTCTATTATATTGGGAAGTTAGAAAATTGCCATTCAAGTGGTGGGCATGCTAGTTCGATTAATTTAAAGTGTAAATAGTCAGTTATAAACTTGATCATAGATGAGAGTTAAGTTAGAAAGGTAGAAAAATTTTCCACCTTAAGACATCACTTGTCAGAGATCAAAACCTGTTTTAATAGTAAGAATAAATTTAAAAAAAATGATCTTTTTATTATTAGATATATTATTTACTTATATTTTTATTATTAGATATAATATTTGTATTTTTTTATTTTTATCTAATTAAATTATTATTATTATTATTATTATTATTCACATTGTCAAGGATAAAATATCAATTGATAGCCATCCAATGACATCTCTACATGTAGCGTCAACCACCTCAACTAAGAAGCAATAGATAATGACCTAAGATAATCAAAGCCTTTGGATCCAATTATTACAACTCATGGTTTTAAGGCTTATAGTCCAATAGTTACCCCCCATGCCTTTTAAGGCTTAAAAAGCTATAAGTCTTATGTTCCATTCCCACCAGAACTTAGTAGGTGATTTTTCCCACTCCATATTGGAGAAAAAAAAAGGATTACAACCAAAGATGTCTATAAACACCATTTAGAGGCATGCCAACTCCTAGAACATCAAGGGACTACTTATAAAAATTGAGTAGGACTCAAGTATAAATCCAAAGTAGAATACATCATGCGTATCTCCAACCACAGAGACACACTCTATATGTGCTTATTTTTCTACATTCTAGCATTCTAAGACTTATCTTAAGGTTGTACTTGTATGGTTAGAGTACTGCATTTATATTGTCCATTAGAGATTTTTAAATCTCCATCACACCATTAATAAGATTTGATAGTTATTTCTCTTTTTCTATACTTCTATCACTAGTCTTGTCATATTCTCAAACCCCTTGAAGATCCTGATATCCAATACACATTATATTCAATAACATAGGTTCATACTAATTAAGATAATAATTTGGTACAAAATTGGGTCTTAACTTGTTTATTAATTTTTAATTGTTGATTTCACCAATTGACTTCGTGATATTTTACTTAGAAAATGTTGAAATAATAACTTAAGAGTTACAACTTATGGACATTCTATTATTCAAATCTTGTAATAATAAATGATAAAGAAAATTTACTTTTAATCTTTCAAATTAGATGGCGTTGATTATCTAACCCTTGAATTTTGACTATTATCATTGGTCCTATAATTCCCTTTAGTCAGCAAATTTCATCCCTCCATCCAAGAAGCAAACTGAGAGTAGATGGATATGCTAACATGGATGCCCAATTGCAACATTAAAGCCATGTTAGACTGGTGCGAACTATTTTCTTTTATGAAAGCAACCTCCTTGAAACAAAGGAGAAACCTATATCAATTCTTTTCTTTGTTCATAGAACTTCTCCTTCTCAATTTTTTTTAGTGCTATTCACTATGTATCTTATTGGAAAATTTAAGATGATGATGTGGAAGCATGCACATTGACATGATTCAAGATCAAAGAAGTAAAAAAGTCAGAAGACACAAAGTATATTTAACAAGGTTCAACTTTTAGTCTACTCTACGAACAAAGATGAGAAACAAATTCCAATAAGAAGAAAAGAGAAAGAATACAAACAATATAATAATTCTCAAACCCATATCTCAAATACACCCAAAAAATATGTTACAGTGTATACACTCTTCACACAAGATAATCACCACAAAAGACTAAGAGCTAACTGTAGGATCTCAAGTAACCCTACATCGACTATAAAAATAAGCTCTCTTTTCCCCCAAAAACAAATCTTGCATATCACAAGTATTTATAAGCCAAAATCCTTACTAAAGAATAAGTCCAACTTGATCATAATTTTAAATCATAGGATATATTTAACTTGATTAAAGTCTTCATCTAATCAAAATTCAAACTTAAATAAGATGAAAACATAAATTGATAATTGCCTTATTTTAAAAATAGAATTTGGGTCAAAATCCAAACAATTATGTAAATGTAAAATTTAATATCAATGGAAAAAAATTATTTCAAAAATTTCTAGACTTGGTTAATTCTATTTGAGATTTGTTGTATTTTGGAGCTACCGAAGTTTATTGAATTTCTAGAGTTACTTAAAATGACACATACATAAAATAAAGGAACCAAAGAGAGTGAGATGGAGATATGGAAGCTAACACTTTCACATCCAACTTCATATCAAGTTCTAACCATCTTTATCAAGTTGTTACAAAAATAACATCGCTTTTGGAGAGAAAACCAACATTGAGTAGTCTAGCATGGCATTAACGTTGTAGCTGGCCATTTAATGGTCTGTGTCGACATTTTTCATCTAGGCTCAATTCACTTCATTGACTAAGGGATAGAATTTTCCAATAGAAGGCAATTACAAGGACTACTAATGATAGCAGTCACAATTCAAGGATGATATAATTATCACAATCTAATTTTAGGGATTAAAAAGTGCATTATGTCTAAATGATATTATGCAACTCATAGATAAATGAAATTGTTGGATAATTTTATAAAATTTGATAAGATGAAGAGTTTTTATTTTGAATAATATTAAAAATCATTTTCCGTGTAAATTACCATCAACTTCATGAAATTATTTATGTATATTTAAGCCATAATTTCCATATAATGGCAAATGCTAAACAATTATTTTTGTTCTTGTGCTAACTTAATTCTTTAGTTTTGTTAAAAGAGGGAATTGTGAAGCCAAATCTTACAATGAGGTAGACACATGTATTTATATTGAAAGATATGTAGAAAAAGTAGGGTTACAATAGGCCCATGGCTCATTGACCTATTTTAGCCTATAACTTAACTAACCTATTTATTACTACTCTCCCTCGAGCTGGAGCATAGATATTAGACAAGCCCATCTTGTTACAAAAATCACCAACCCATTTTCTTCGAAGTGCTTTAGTAAATAAATCAACAAATTGTTCCCTAGTTTTAATATGCTTGAGATTTGATGGTCCCAGTAAAAGATTAATATGGAAAACAATTAGAAACAATTGGATCTTATTCTTTTCTTGTTGAAGAATTTATATACATCTTTATCTAATATTAATTCTTCTTTTATTAAGATATGCAGCAGATTAATGATCAATAAATGTGGAGATGACAGAAATTACAATTTAGCTGCAAGATACAGATGTAGAAAAAGAAGTCGAAGACATAGATTTTTAAAGTGGTTCAACTCGAATTGAAACCACAATTTAAGTCTACTCCAGTTGATCTTTCTCAACCGAAAGACTTCTTCAATTAAAAGAAAAACTATCAGGGTTTTATCGAGCTCTTGAAATGTCAGTTTGCATCAAAAATAGAAGAAATTACATAGGCTTCTTGCTAACATAGAAGAATTATAAACACGCTCTTCTAAACCTAAACAAAATACAAGAATTATGACAAGGTCTTGCAAACTTAAATAGAATTTCTAAATCTCTAGAAATCTTAAATAGAAAAATAGAAATAAGAAGGATTGCAAAATACAATACCACTAGTTTGAGATAAAATCTCAAACAATCTAAGATGAATTCAATTGATTTTTGATCCAACAAATCTTGATTAGATGTTAGAAACTTGATGAGGTAGAAAGAAATCTTGTGTAACACTTTTCTCAGAGGTTTTTGCACTTGAAGAATGAAAAGAATATGAAAAACTTGTTGAAAATTGAAAGTAGTTAAGCTTTTATAACTATTGTAATTGTTTGTAATAGAATAATTGATTTTCAGTTGTTGCATCGATTATGGCATTGATTCAGGATGGTTACAACTAACTAATCATTGTGGTAATCGAAGCTTGGTCTGTTACAAGTAGAACTGTAATCGATTATTGCATCAAAGTAGGCAATTTTTCCAACCTTCAGTAAAAAGAAATTTTCAAATCATTGTTTCAAAAATCGATTGTTACTTCGATTCCGATATGAATTTTTTATTAGTTCTTCAATATATCGATGTGGAAATCGATTCATGAGTGAAAAATAGTTTTATAAAATCTGTTCTTATGAAAAATTATTTTTTTCAAGTGGTTTGAATTTACCTCATTGTTTAGTTAAAATATTTATGTCAAATATCATTTGAACTCATTTACAAAAGATCCTATTAAAATAAAATAATTCCTAAAACTATTCATGGATTTCTTGAATCATTTTTCTTTGAACCTACAAAACAAATCAAAAATACTAAAACATATTGTTAGATAAAATTGTTTTTCAACATTAAAATTAAGGAAAATATGTAGCTAGAGTAATCTAGGCTAACAATCTCCCCCTTTTTGATATGGATAAATAATTTTAGATAAGATTCAAAGTAAAAAAAAATTATGGGAGTAAATCATCTAAAAATGAAGCTTTATGCTTTTTCTCCCCCTTTTGAAACATAAAAAAGAATAAAGAATATAAAGCAGAAAAAAATTTAAAGATCATTGCTCCCCCTGAATTTATGAATATATTTGTGTTAGAATTGATTAGGAAATTGATTCCTTCATACAATATGATTATTTTTTGAATTTGATTTATACAGAAACGTTAAAAAATTTTCTGAATTGGTGTCAAAATCGATTAGAATTTCAAATTTTTTAGCTAGGAATCGATGTGATAATCGATTCAAGTACACGAAAAAAATGTAAATCGATGCTAAATTTGATTCACTATCCAGAAATCAATTTTTATATATGAGTGAACCAAAATTTACTATCTAGACTTGTACCTTAAATTTTCAATTCATATTCCTCCAAAACAAACTTAAGGAACTCCGATGCTTAAGTTAAATTTTGCATTAAAATATCAAACATAACAAATCAAATAAACAAAAGTAAAAGATATAAAGCAAAAAGTTTTTAATTTTGTTCAATTTCTTTAGGATTCACCATTCCAATTTCTCTCTTAATGAATATAAATCTCTTTTCATCTAAAGGCT
>JANHAO010023901.1:0-11767 GCA_026873985.1 Saraca asoca
TTTCATGACTGAACCAAACATTTCAAGTAAATAACAGTTTCCATTCCCTTTCCTCTCCTTATTTGATTCCATTCCCTTTTCCTTTTCACAAATTGAACCAAACGGGCCTAATAGGAATCTCATTAGGTTGCCAGATAGAGATCACTTCAAATCACATTCACAAATTCCAACTACAAACAAGTCATCTTCGGAATTGAAAATACAGAATACACATTCAAAATACCAATTATAATATAATAAAACAAAACCTCTAACTAAAATACAGAGTTTATGGAAACGTAGAAGCAACCGCAAAGTCAGAGTTGATGTTCTGTACAAGTGTATCTACGAATATACCAGACTGTAAATACAAACTTTCTGGTTTCAAGCTTCAATGTGTACAATTAACACTGAAACAAGTGAGGCATGTCTACGAATCCTTAAACGCTCTAAAAGTAATTAATGAGAAAAAACAATCTTAATTATCTGGTTTACAGATCAAAATGAGGCTAATCTCCATCGAGATCGTAACGTAGTTCTCCTCCAAATAGTTTCTAAGGATTGAAGAAGTGGTCTCCACAATGGCATTTCCAACCCAAGGGCTTGTAATTTGAGTACCTGTTGTTGGCTGGCCGAGAGGGGTCAGAAAAAGCCAAAGAAGCAGTTCGGGTCAGAGCGGGTTGGACCCGGTGAGGGCTCGGCAGGGTTGGAACTTGGACTGCCATGCAGGGATGGCATTCGTTGCACTTGTTGTGGCAGCTAGGGGGTATTGAACCCAGTCTGTTTTTCTCCTCAAATAACATGCCCTGTATTATTTAACCAATTAAATCCGTATCAAACAAAGCAGGCAAAAACACAGAAAGCAAAAGATAGACAGAGACAGAATGGAGAAAAAAAAAGCATGGGTTTTAAAGCCTACCCGATGAGAATTCAAAGGCTGGAGCTGATTGAAGCAAGAAACTGAAGAGAGCAGAATAAGATGCAAAAGTATAACAAGTAAGGCGGTGGTGATGGAGTAGTAGTACTGATATGAGTTAAGTGAAGCCATGAAAATGAAAAGTCTATCATGTCACCATGAAGTCATTCCTCATCTAAATAAATCAACAGAGTGCCAAATTAACAAAGATCCTAGTGCCTATGCCTGCTGAAATTTTCTCATCTTGTGTTGTGAATCAACTCAAACCGGAGAGAGAGAGAGTCCCTTTTTCCTTTGGATGAGTGTTTGTTCTTATGGCGTATAGCTGGAAGTGAGGTGCATAAATTGGAGGAAGGGTGGCTGACTGTGACCACATCTAGAGAGAGAGGGGAGATGCAGATTGCAGCAGAAAAGTGAAAGGAACAATTCAGAAGGGCAAAACAAATTGGGAGAATCCGCTTCAGTGGGAAGGACCCTATAGCCAGTATTCTATTAGTAGTCTGGGGCTGGCTGGTTAGAAAGAGAATGCACGTCACCCGAGTGAATGGGTAAAACAGTAAAAATAGCCAGTATTTAAGTTGGACATTTATTTATTGTGGCTGTCTAATTCTTGTCTCAGTTCATGGATAGTACATCCTATGGCTTTGACTGGATTTGACTTATCTATTATCCATAACAGCGTTCGCATAAGAGGGGATTTCCCATGTAAGAGCTCCACTTACTGCTCTAAAATATAAGAACTGAAGTCATAGAATGAATGAAGGTACAAGCAGACATTTTCTTAGATTTCTCTCATAAATAACGTCCCTGAAGGCAGCATATGCTACTAATCATAATCATTAATTAACTATAATTAGTTTAAATCAAATTCCATTAAAAATGAAATCCATTGAAACAAAATACCCAACTATTGTTATTCTTTTATTAATTTTGCCCATATGAAATAATTAGATTTTTTATGGTAGTTTCCCTCATCAAACAAAACCTAGGCTAAAGAGTCTTGATAGCAGCTAATGAAAAAAATATTATCTAATTTAGGATTTAGTAAATAAGGACTCATCTATTAATAGAATTAATTGGGTTATGACTCTATCCATCATAATATCTTAATCTATTATTCAGTATACAAATCTAAATATATAATAAAATCTAATATAATTATGTTATTAATAGATCAATTACCTGACACAATTTAATTATGAATTATATAAGTTTAGATGTGAAATTCTAACACTGGTAGCATGAATGCCCCTGACTTTGTTGCTAGAAATATAGTTCAATTTTCAATCACAGATTCACAGATGCCAGGAAAAAACTTAAAAGAAAAACCGAAAAAAAAAAATGACAAATGGTCATGCATAGACAAAGAACGGCTCAAGGACTGACCTCACTAAAGGTGAATTTCTAAAATGGTGTATGCAATCGGCTACACTTTTATGGAGCGCTTTAGAGGTATAACTGTAAAAGCACATAGGAATTTGGAACTATCTTTTTCTTTAATTTGCTTTTCAAGGTTTGCTGATTCCCTTGCTGTGGACGGATGCACTGGCACTGCTTGTATTGCAATTAGTCAAAGCTACCAATGAATTATTGACATTGCACTGCCAAGGTGAGAGGGCTTGTGACAGTGAGCCACCAGACCGACCTACTCCTTTTCCACTGACTAGGGACAAGAAAGTAAATAATGTGATATTCTCATTTTTAACATGTTCATGGCTCTCTCTTCTTTCAAAAATGCTCGGAGCTGAGAGCTTACGTTCGTGGATCAAATAGGTTCACACTTCACAAGTAAGTCCAGATTCACTGGAGCTCACAATTTAACGATTTGGACTGCAAACAGAAAAATGGATATATCTTCTGTACTGAATTTGTAATCCTTCACAATTCAACAAGTTTTATTGAAAAATATGAAGGCATATATAGATGGAAGTAGAACTTACAAAAGAAGAAGAATGAATATTCTTAAAGAGAAAAAAAAAAAAAAGGGGATATGCTTGACTTATGATCAGAATATCCAAAATTAGCAATGTGCCAGGGAAAAATTAATAGAGTAAAACGGTAAAAATCGAGGCTTGATGTTAGGTTGTATTGAACAACTTGAGACCAATCTTGTGAACAACCCTAACGGGGTTGAAAATGGCAACAGTCAGTCAGAGCTGGTTCAAAAGATGGCAAGGTTGAGGCCCTCCAGCACTTGTTTGTTTGGATTAAAAGTGGGGCAAGGATGTGGAGAAAAAGGAAATAAGGAAGTAAAATGTTTTCTTCAACTGTTACAATTACACGGGAAAATTAGAGGAAGGAGAAAATCTATGACAAGGTGCATTCGCCCAGAAAAACTCTCTCCCAGACAGAAAGAAAACGACCTCGATGAGTTGGGCAGGGGAATTAAGCCTTTGGGCATTAAAAGAAAAAAAAAAAAAAAGAGTCAATATGTAAATTAGTCCCTAAACTATTGGGTGCAGGTAATTAACATTAACTTTAAAAACGTATAATTTATTTGCCTGAATTTTTAATTTGTGTCAATAGTTTTTTACAGTTAAAATTTCATATAAATAGATAAAAAGACTAATAACTTGTTTTCACATGCAGAATTTATAAATAAAACCCTTTGCTTTCCATTTTTTTTTTTCCTTTTCGCTCTTCTTCCCTATAAAATCCTTTTGTTTCCTTTTTCTTCTTGGCTCTTCTTCTTCCATCAAATTAAGATTACAAAATGTAAATCTTTTCCCAAGAAATCCCTCAAATTCTATTGCATAGATGTGATCTATTATATTATGTTCCACAAAGTTTTCTTTTCTCTTTTTCACGGTATTTTATTCTGGTTTTTACCCCCCCCAGTCATTTTTTGACATTCAAATTGGTGAAAGGGAAAGTTTGTGTAAAAATCATTTTGCTTCCTTATTATGTTTTGCTTTGATATTCTGTTATCTTTTTGTGAATGCATAATTCATAAAGACACTATCTTATTGACAATGATTGATGTTTTCATGGCCATTTCTTATAAATAGAGATAAAAATCAATTATAAATTACATTAATGATATAAAATTATGTAAAGGCTAGAAATTTTCTTTTTTTTTTCCTGATAAAAAAAGCTTCTTAAATCATAAATATTTAAATAATACTTTAATATGTTTTAGGCAATGAAGGAGTTTAAACAATTATATGCACTATGAAATAACGTGCCAACACATATACTTTAAGAACATTTAATTGCTTGAATTTGAAAAAACAACTATGGTTCATATTGTTTGTCTGCATGATAATCATTCATATTTCAGTGTAAACATTTATATTAAGTAGTCTTATCTTTGTTAACTTCTGAAGTATTGTTGGAATAATTTAATTTAACTATTAATTTTTTTCAAAAGAGTTTGACTTCCTTAGGACTTCGAGAAATTGGTTGATTATTTACTGTTTCCTATTTTTTAGACATTTTTTTTTGTGTGATATTTTTAATTCTACCTTAAAATTTTAATTATGTATGAACTCCTTAAATTTACTTAATTAATTCTTTTATTATAACTAATGTGTTATTGACTTATTGTTAAAATGAATCTCCATTATTTATTTGGATGGAATTTCAATTGCACCGAACCGTCAACCCATAGTGAAAGTTCAATGTTTACAAAGTGTATGAATTATTTGCTGGCACCCTTCAATTTTGGGGGATAATTTGCATTTTGGCCTAAATGTAAGATGCTGATAATTGAACCTTCATCTGGTTTGGTTTCCTGAGTTACTTCATTATATTGCATTTGTTTGCGTGGTTAATGAACATGATTAAAATTCAACTATCACTGATGGTTTTGGATTGAATTCATCTTGAATGAGGACTTCAATACCAAACTGTTTGATTGTACTATGCGTAGCATAACATCTCAAGCATTTATCTTTCATGATGCAGAAACAAGTGGACCTCAAAAGTCATGATGGGACCATAAAAAATGAGTGAGTGAAATATTGTGCCATGCATAACACAATTTTTTTATTAGATATTTAAGTCTAGCCCTGCCATTTGACAAGGACAGTTGGAATACAAATTCCAGGATCGGGATGCAATAGTACCTGACACACCAGATTTGGATTAAAAAAATATCCTCTGAATCCAAAAGATCCTTAGAATATCCGAGTATGAGATTTTTCTTCAGAAGATCCCTAGAGCATCCGAGGGCACCATTCTTCAGTGACAGATAAAGGAGGAACCTCAGTACAATGGGATTTCATTTTTGATCTATACAATTCCTCCTCCACAATTATGGTTGGTATATTCCACGTGCCTAGAGGGTGCCCCCATACCTTTCCACCTACAAAAGTTCACTCGATATAAATCATAAAAGCCAGTGGAAAGAGGGCCTAATTACGCTTTGTGTATGCCTTGACCATAGCAAAGTACCTTCCTTTGTGGCTTCTTCACATCTTTTCTGGTAGCCAAGAGACAGCTGCGGGTCCAATGATTTTAGTAAATTGTCATACTTCTCTTCGGCATCGCTGATGCACTTTACCTATAATTTAAAATTTTACATAATCGGGTGTTTGGTGCCATACACTTTTGTCATCTAGAATTCCATTGTGATTTTCTTAAAAGATACTCACAAGCATAGCTGGGGCAGTTGAAGCTCCATATATTTTGATAAACATGCGCAAAATGTTGAAATTATTCTCCAAAACATCATCCTGCACCATGTTTTATCAGTATTATTAAGATTCTGACAACAATATGATGTATTATTTGTAGCTTTTAAACTTAAGTAAATAATGAGCTCACCTCGTAGTCATACCTGCACCATTATGAGGTCAAGCCTGCTAAATGAAACTGATACATGCTAGTATAATGTTGAAATGTTGATAAATATGCATGTTCTTACAGTAATATAAAACATATGCAAATTAGCACAAAAGCAGCAAAATAGTTAGAGGCAAGTTTGCCATTACAACAGGTTCCTGAAAATTGTAAAGGGAAGCCGCTTTAAAGATACTTTCAGAAGTCAGATGTCTGCTAACTACATGTCAAAGAATGCTATTCCAAGAAATTTGATGTTTGATAAAAATTTGCTGAAAGTGCATTACATTTTATTAGAGGAGATTTGGCATGAAAAGAGTAAAAAGCAAAATCATTTTCTGAAATGCAACCACTGACCTCTAAAAGCATTCAAGAAACAAAACAACAATTTTCAAAAACTAATTGATGATGAGGTCATGAAAGGCCTAAAAATATTGATTTATAATTAAAAAAATTAAGTAGCATTCCTGAACAAAATACAAACTTTGACCTCAAGTGTGGATGTATCTGTTTATGCAATAATCACATTAAGCACCAATTAAAACAAAAGATAGAACATACAGATCATCAGATACTTCCACTAGGAATTCTGAAACTGAAAGAAACTCCATATGCAACTCCTCAACCTTCAGAACAGCTTTGGAAAAATACAATCAGGATGAAGTTGTGATATAATACTACAGTACTCATAGGATCTGAACTTATTTGTTGAATGAAACAAAAGCCAAGGTAGTATATAAAAAGATCAAGCCATTGTCACCTACAAGTGTCAAATCAAAATGCAATACGAATATGTAACTCAACTAAAAACACATTTAATATAACAACAAAAAGAGGGGGCAATGTCAACTATAATATTTATCACTTATAAGTTCTACCTTTTCACCCTGCAGCTGATAGAGAAGAAGATTCAGCACTCGGTAATCAAAAGATTTCAGATGAATTGCTTTCATCACATCTTCAGCAAGGATCTGAACAGCAGATTATTTATTAGATTTCAAACAGAGAACTCTGAGAACAAATAGTGATTCTTTGAAGAAAGAGACCAGCAGGTGCTCCTAGAATAGTATAGTATACCTCCTCCTTGTTCACCAGTGCACAACAGAGCTTTCTTTCAAGAGCCCAATACTCTTCTCCATGTCTAAATTCCTCTCTTATCCTTAGATCGTCAAGTGAAAAGAACATAGAATTAAATCAACCTCAACATTATGCACTTCCCTAGAACAGTACTGGAGAAGGCAGAAATTATACCTCCCTGTCAAAAGACCTTTATGTTCAAGAAGATTCATAAGTGGCCTAAATGGATCATTTGGGAAGCAGGAAACCAGTGTAAGAGTTGCACTCTGCGTGCAAAATACAGTAGATAAGCCTGCTGAAATTGTGAAGTAAATTATTCAACAATAGCATTCCAATTATAAGTTCAGAAGTCCCAAGTATAATCACCTCATGCCTTCCCCCAAAAACAGATTTTCCACTGTTAGGCGTTTGCAGTAACTTCTCATTCATTCTATCCAGCTGCATCATAATAACTACGAGTTCTCAGCAAAAATAGAGGGCAGGCTTATCCAAACTATGAAGGATACATACACTAATTCTCAAACAATAACAAACATAAAAACTTTGTTGCTAATTACTTACAACAAGCTCTGTTTTCTTTCCTCTTTATTTTCTTTGTAAAACAATTTTAAAATCCTAGACAAGGACAAAGTGGCAAGAACAACAAGGTACATGATTCATCTCCTATAAACAGAATAGGTATGCTTCGTATTGTATGAAAATCAACTGCTGGCACCAATTTGATTGTAAATTCATCATTTTGTGCTTGGTAGACCAGAACTTTTGTGAGAAGGATGGCTGAACTTAAAAACCACAATCTAGACTGCACCTGATAAATATAACTCTCTGTGAATGAGAGAACAGGCATGTGTTTGAATATTGATTGTGGCCTGTTCACATCCAGTCCATGAAACATAAAATAAGATCTGCACTGCAAAAAACAATGTAAAACAGTTATTTTCTTATTACCAATGAATAAGCAAATAAAAATTACAAACTCAGGACTCTGGCAAAGAATGATGAACAGCAGCTCCTCATTGTCAAATTATCCAAAACCAAATACTTAGCCACATGGCAATTGAAAAGGCAATTCTCAAAAGGTATGCTTCATAAAAACTTTCAGTCCTTGACATTTTGGTTTAATTTATGAAATTTTATCACAGTTTAATGACTGCCATTCAAAGTATTGTTTATCTTGTAAAACAACCACATCAAGAACTTACACACCAAAATCTTAAGTTCTGTTTTCCATTTTTTGGCTGAAAATGATAAGATGTTGATATTAAAATGTTCGAACAGAATATTCCACGATTATGAGATATGCCCAAAATGACTTGCACAGAAAGTTCAGGCCACGTCGGCAGCACACAATAAACTCCACAGAGCTAGGATCAGTGGTTAAAATAGTTTGAAACCTTTTACCAAGCCATTTTGTTCTTCAATTTTGTCTGAAGGAAACTTTTGATACAACTCAGATATATGAAATTTAATTCATCTAGTGAGCAATGGGGGTGATTGACAGCATAAATTCGGTGGTGTTCTGACAATAATTGCAATCATCATGCATTCGAATATAGTAACATAATAATACAACCAAAGCAAAGAGAATGCTTTCTGATATATCCTTACAAAATCCTCAAGAGTAGAATTTGCCTGTTGCATGGAATCCAGTCCAACCATGACCATGTTTTCATTATCACTGTGCGAAAAACTAGGATATTTGATTCGGTCATTACAAAGCTGCAAAGCAGCACCTGAAACAATTTGTTGACAACCTGCAAGAAAGTGAAGATAAGTATATCGTAGGAACACTACAGTAAATTAAGTTAAAGGATACAGCAAGGCATCGGTTATATTTACCAGTATCAGTGTCTTCTTGTTTGATGACAACAGCTTGAGGAAGGCAAAGAAATGTCTCGGCTTCCTCGAGAAATGTAGCTGAGAGCTGGAAAAGGTTAAGGGAGGGCTCTGATTTCATCATACAAAACAATGAAAAATAGAGAGATATTAAAAAAAAATTTAAAAGAAAAAAAAAAAGCTAAGGAAGCTGACTCTAGGCATAAGTTGAGAGAGCAAGCTGCACTTGTTGTTCATGTCAAGCTCTCCACAAGGTTGAATCAGGAAGATGATGAGATTAGCGAGGAAGCGATTTGAGTTGTGATCACAGTTGGTCGAAGAGATCGCTACCACGCCCCTAGATTCCATGTATTTCAGAATGCTATGTACTTGTTCTAGTTTTCTTAATTCTTCCATTTCTGTTCAAAGACAACCCTGATTCAGCTCCGTTAACGTCCCACTGAAACGCCGGCCAAATGCTTTGTGCTATTTCTACCAGGGCCCCTCCCTGAACCATTTTCGCAGCGACGTCGTATCAAGGAATAATTGGACGGGGACGAGTGTCATGTGGTTAGGACAAAATTTGTCTTGAGATTTTTCAGTACCGCTATACTTTGGTAAATCAATTTATATTTTAAATTTTAGTATGTAACCCTGCCATAATGTATCTAAAAAAAATTCTGAAATTTCAGTTGTGCAATAGGGGCAGAAGTTTGGGTGTTGAGAACTGAGAAGTAAATCAACATTCGGACCCCTAATATGGAAATTTTCATTCTGAAGTTAATTTTATGATAACATTATTTAATACTTATTTTTTATTACAGGGGATGCCAATTACTTTGAAAGAGGGAGAAGAATATATCTCTCCAGAGGAAAAAAAAAATATATTAATAAATTTTGATGGGAATTGAACACGCCACCTGGGAAATGCAATTCTCCAAACCTATTTGAACAAATTCATTCCCTTGTCATTTATCAAAATAATTGAAAACATTTTTATACTTTTAATATAAAGTATGAAAAATCAAGCTTTTGTTGAATGGAGTTGATCACCAATATTAGTATATATATATATATATATAATATTAGAAAAAAAAAAAAAAGGAACTGATGACGACCACATTATATAAACTTGATCAAAGTACACGTGCAAGCATATAGCCATTTACTGAAAAAATCCTGAGCTTATATAGAATGCACAAGGTTTTATCTTAATTTATCTTGTCTTCGCCTATATCCACAGCAAAGTTATGGAACTCATCAAAATCGAGGGACCAAGAGTTGGGTGTGGACAAAAATCTGCGGTTGGATTCACAGTTCAGTATACACAGTACAAGAGGAAGAATGTTGCACCAAGATTTGTCACTTTAAAAATCGAAAGAATAATCCTTAAATCAATCCAAGCTTCAGATTTGTTGGATTTCCTTCTGCTTGACCTCATCCTCAGCTAAGTTATTCGTTTCCATTGTCCCTTTTCCAGGTGTCTCCTTTCTGCTTTCCCATAGCTTACCACTCTTACCAATTGCAACAATAAGATCAAGTTGTTTTTGCTGTTGTTCCTGCATAAAACGCTCAGATGCAGTCAAGAACCACACACACACAGAATATCTGGTATAAAGCATGTAGCCATGTAAATTCAGTCAAGAAAAAATATTGACTAATGCTCTAGTCATCTCATGGCCTAGAACATACATTAGAAGCTCAGAAAGAAGATAGTATACAATCACAAACAACCAATAATCATACCTTAAGTTGTGTATATCCAAGAACAAACAAATAACTTTCCTGCAGTAATCTACAATCCTAAACTAAGTTTCTTGGTACTATCTCAGCAACAAACGTGCAACTAGCTCCTCCAAGTTCTACATATTATCTGCTGACCAGAGTTTAAATAAACTTTTTAAGCGATGATTATTGTTACCTGCATTGCTAGTAAAACCTTTTGAATTTCACCAAGCTCCTTCTCCAAAATGTCTGATTGCACTGCTAATGCTCTTGTGGCCTCAGATTTCTTCTGTGCCAGAGCTGCAGTCTTCAAGAGATGAACAAAATAATCAGGTTTTTATTTTTTTTCCAAATTAATTCAAACAGCAATGAGTCATTTAAAATGAGAATGAAATGAATGAACGAACAATTAGTGCCTCTTTTTACTAACCAAAAGGCACTTTTACAAGTATTGGCATTAAGTTAGAGGATCAGCCCAACAAATAGATGTCATCTTGCAAGGGCTATTCAAGTATCCATGCAATTTTTACTTAAGACCATTGGCTAAGATGACAACTATAACTAATTAAACGTTGTATTTCATTAAAAATGTATCGCATCCCTTGGACCAAAGCCCTATCAATTCATAGCATATGCACGGCTACTGCCAGCACAATATGGAGTATGGATTCATAAAAGGGCTTCCAAAGTTGCTTTCTTTATGGCAATTGGATGCATTAGACATTGAACTATTAAGGACCATTCCTGCCGTCCAGTCTGCACAGGCCACCTAAGAATATGATCTACAAACTATTTTGGACACAGAAATTTTGCAATTTTTCAAATTCACAATATAAAAATGCTATAAAGTTATGAAAAACAGCTACCAAAGTTGTACTGAATCTTATACAGTACCACATCAACCAATCTGTTGCTGATTTGAATGGCGTGATCTTACTGCATAAACTCACAGAAGATTATCTCCGTCCATAAAGCATTGTTCTTCAGAAAAAAGAAAAAAAAAAAAAAGAAGCTCTATTGCATTGCATCAATGACCACAAATTCGCATGTGCTATTTATGTCTCCATCTACCTTGCCTGCCCAAGAGCATGACTTAAATTCTTCCTCCTGCCACTATAAGCTATTTACTTGATCTATATCATTTGTTACTCTAAAAATCATGCGAGTTTTTATTTTCCATTTCTTTTATCACTTTTTTTCCTCAGCCAACTCTGACATCCTTAAAATTTAGATTGGGCTGGAACATGTGAGAGGGAGTGACTTTCGAGTGTCTCCAAAATTACTCAATTTAACTCAAGGGTCCAGATTGTACCTTTAAATTTTCATACTAAGTTCTTAAAATTTAGATAGAAACAGGGGCGGACGCAGGAATCTGGGCCAGTGGGGGCTGGCCCAGATCCAAGTTTCACCCATGTGTCACACAAATATATGTATCAATATTATATTAATAACATATTATTGTATGATAAAACT
>JANHAO010023902.1:0-11770 GCA_026873985.1 Saraca asoca
TTTTTAATATTTATAAATATATCCCTATATTTTTATTATTTACGCGTATCCCCCACGTGTCGGTGTCCTATATTTTTTGAAAATGCCGTATTCCCGTGTCCGTGTTCACATTTTTCCGTGTCTACGTATCGATATTCGTACAACATAGATCCAAGATAATTGAACAAAACAAACTCTCATCCTCGCGGACACGTGGCAAAAAGGTCAGAAGCTGTCCCTATATATAATCGGACCGTAAGGTGCGAAACGATTGTTTCATAGGCTCTCTTTTGCTTTGGCTTCTGCAGTCACTCCTACAGTTTATATCTCGCTGCCAAGCTGAGTCCCCTTCCGTTACTCCAATCTTCGACCAATACGCAGTGCGCAGCCCAGGTACTTATATTTATTTATTCAGAAAGCCCTGCTGTTTTTCTTTCTGACAAGTTGCAGGAAGCAGATTGAATTCTATGTTTAACCGGTTTGCACTCTTTGAAATCAGAATCTACTCGCCTTTCCATAGTTACAACTTACATGAATTCTCACGTTTCCTGCTTTCCTGTTTTATCTTATTTATTTGCAAAACTGCCTTCTATCTTTAATTTACTTATAATCACCTCATTGATATTTTTTATCTACGAAAAGTAGAAAATTATATCCATCTGGGTTCTTCCTCTATTCTGAATTGGTCTGTTGTGTGACTTTGTTTCATGATTTTTAATGAGTTTTTGACTTTGTAGCATGCTATGCTCTCTGGGATATGAAATAAATCAATATGTTTCTTGGTGGCACTTGTTCCATGTCACCTGCAAAGCCAGGATTTCATATTTACTATAGTCTATACTTCTTCAACCAATGTGTCTCTCGATACTTTATAGATGTCTCAGGACACAGTGTAGCGCTGAGCAAGGTCAATTCCCAATATGCGTGTGTAATCAGAAAGCAAAAATGAAACGCGTTAATTCTGCATCATATCATTAATGGGCAATGAAGTTGATAGTCAATAGTATTGAGGTACAACCATTTTGAGGGCTATGAAGATTGCTGTAAATAGAATGTCTCATCCCACATTTCTTTCTTGTTATGGATCCTGTTGATTTATCTAATGTGAAGTAGGCATCCTTTGTTTTTCTTGGTGCATTCTGAGTTGAAACTTGGACCTCTACCCAAATTTGGCTTAATGAAGCAAAAGGATCTAAATTAGATCACAGGTCAATAGATTTTGAAACTCATTTTGTCTTAATATATCATTTGCTGAAATATGTTAAAAAAACAAAGATCGTTTACATGCATTTACTTTTTAACCACTTTATGCCTATACCTAACTTCACTCTCTCGCAAGACAAGATGTCAGCTGGACAAGATGGATTTCTATGCCGACCAAAAGCAGAATGGACACCCACTCGTGATGGATACTTAGTTGAACTTCTTATTGAGCATCACAACAGTGGAAGAACAGCTTACAACGAGTTCAAAAATGAAGTGATTAAATCTGTCACAAGGGACTTCAATAAGAAGTTTGGCTTGAACTTAGAAGAGAATCAGATAAAAAATCGATATAATGTAATGAAGAAAGATTATGGTGTTGTCAAGACTCTGTTAAGTCAAAAAGGATTTGGCTGGGATGAAACTCGTCATATGGTTGTGGCTGATGACAAAATCTGGGACAGTTATATTCCAGTGAGTAGCTACTGTATTAAATTCGTTTTCATGTATCAAAATTTGATATGAGGATTGTGTTTTGCTCATGTGGAAAGATATACTTTAGGTAAGGTGTGAAGCAAGACCTTTTCGCCGCAAGAGCTTCCCACTGTATAAACAAATGGCTATCATATTTGAAGGTAAGGTGCTGAGACAATTCCTATATGGTATGTCTTGAGTTGCATACCAATTTGTGATTTCTTTGAGTGCAGGAGAAAGAGGACTTGCAAAATTTCAATTTCCTAGTGGAGCAGTAGCAACAGCAGAAGAAGGAAATAGCAACACAGAAACAGTCCGATCTTCAGAACCTTGTAATCTACGTACACAAATAATTGAAGGTACCCTTGATTCTGATTCAATAATCCGAATTAATGAAATGCAAAACAAGAAGCACAAATCTGTAAGTCCAGAAGAATCAATTCGAAAAAAAAGAGCCTACCATAAAATTGGGGAGATGCTTGAGAATGCATTGTACGAGGTTTTCACTGCGGCCAAATCCGAAGCCAAACAAAGGAATGCATCAAATGTATCAAAACTGTATCAGAATTGCTTGGAGGAGTTGCAGAAATTGGAGGAGTTGGATGACAATGAGTTTGCACGGGCTGTTAATGCTCTTAAGGATGAAAAGAATGCTATTGCTTTTATGACAATAAAAGGGCCAAGACGTTTGACCTGGTTAAGGTCTCAATGGCAATAAGAGAAACATTCCTACATTGTATTTTGCTGATCTTAGTGGAATGTTTGTTCTCTCTTTTAGACATTCTCATTCTATTTAAACCTCAAGTGGCCACGCATTTTTGAATTCTTTCACATTTGCTGTACCTGTTAGTGTAGCTTGCAACATGTTAATGCAAAAATGCCTTTTTATGGTTTGTCTCATCTTCTTTGTGACATATTCCTCAAAGTGAGTAAGATCATGATCTACTTGTGAAGGCAACATTCAAGTTTGAGATAGAAATGGCAATGGGCAGAGGGTATGTAATGGCTATACGAATCCCAAGTTCTCAACAGTGGGACTATTTCTTTATCAGACACCATTTTGACTGACCGAGAAAAGCTTTTGCAATTTTGATCAATTGTTGTACTTGGATGTCAATTATTGAAGTAGTAGACAAGGCAATCTCTAAGATTAGCAAGTAATAAAAGATTAGTTTTGCAATTGATGAGCATGCTTGTTGATATGTTTAATAACATGTTTGTAAGTGGGATGCTATGATACATTGTAATTTGTCGAAAGAAGAAATTAGGATGGGGCCCATTTTCAGAGAGAGTCTTGATAGAATAATAAGAATTCCTGAATTCAGCAACATTAATTTATTTGTCCTTTTCAAAAAGCTAACTTTGCACTGCATATGTTCAAAGATGAAACGAGGAAACTAGTACGTAATAATAATCACTCAACTTTCTGATTTTCTTCTCTTACTTTTGGTCAAATGAAATGGGCCATAAATTCATTATGCTTTGTCTGCCAAAGTAGGTTTACTTGCTCGGAGAAAATATCACCTCCACTTGCTAACAGATGGAGTTTATGTAAAATCATTTGTGCATCAATAATATGCATTCCTGCAGTTGAAATATTTTTCACATGCATCTCTTAAGGTTAATCTTCAATCGGAAAACAGGGGCTTTTTCACCTGAATGGTGTTAAAAAAAAAAAAAACTTATTACGCAAATGGTGTACTTTTCAAACATTTTATGTGGGTGGTGTGCTTTTGTGTTTTCTGTCATTTTTTATTTTTATTTTAATTTTTTTTGGTCTTCCAATATTTTTTAATTTTCTTAAAAAAAAATATTGGAAGACGTTGGTGCCACCAACTTCTCTCAATATTTTTTAATTTTTTTTAAAAAAAATGTTGGAAGACGTTGGTGCCGTCTCCAACTTTTTTTTTTATTTTTTTAAAAATATAAAGTTAAAAAAATAAAAATAAAAAATTAAATTCTTTTTAAAAAATTTAAAAATAAAAAATAAAATAAATATAAAATAATTAGATAATATATCATAATAAATTATATATTAATTAAAATTTTAATAAAAAATAAAATCTTATAATGAATAAAAAAATTTAAATATTAAATTTTAAAAAAATTAAATTTTTTATTTTTAAAAAATAAAAATGAAAATAAAAAAGACAAAAATAAATTTTCTGAAAAAATGGTTCCCAACTTTTTCTATTTTTTATTTTTTTTTTTATTTTTTTATAACAAAGAAAAATAAAAATAAAATTTTTTAAAAAAATTAATAAATAAAAAAAATAAATTAATATAAAATAACTAGACAATATATCATAATTAATTATATTTTGATTAAAATTTTAATAAAAAATAAAATTTTATCATCAATCAAAAATTTAAAAATAAAATTTTAATAAAAGATAAAATTTTTTATTCTTATAAGTGCAGTCAGCCAGAGATAGTTAATATATATTTTTCTTTTTTTGTGTGTGTTTAATATTAAATAAAATTTTATCATAAAATAAAAAATGACAGAAAACACAAAAGCACACCACCCACATGTTTGAAAAGTACACCATTTGCGGAATAAGTTTTTTCTTTTACACCGTTCTGGTGAAAAAGCCGAAAACAGGAGGCTTATTTTGTTCTGGTATGTCAAAACTTTCAGCTTGCACAGAAGAAAAATGGTGAATGGGATCCAATGCTATTGGCGAAGAAAGATTTTTAACTGCTCGAGGATTGACAAAATTTTTACCTTAGGAAAAGAGAGAGAAAAAGGCAAAATAAGAAGGTACTTTGTGTGGAAAGTTTACCAAATTCAAGGACCGTTTAATGGGGCCCAATCATCTCTCTCAGCTTTCTTTCTTTCTTTGTCTTCTCTCGTATTTGTGCTAGCTGCTTCTTCTCTCTCACTCTATGTATTCATGACTTACCTCATCAGATAATACTGACGTAAGTCACAGTCACAGACCCAATGTGTTGGATTAAACAACCAATTTTGTATTTTGAATTTGGTTGCTCTACAGCATTTGTCAATAATACTTCTATTGATCCAGAAAATTAACCAAATTTGGTTTAAGAAAATAGTGTAATTAACATAATACCATTCCTAGTGGATATAATATGTAGTACTTGTTATTAATGTAATACATACAACATAAATGAATCAAAATTTTCCCTCTTAGTCTTAGGGTGACTGACTTTGTCTCCTACTTAATGCCTTTTTTCCTGAAAACCCACCAAGAAGAAATACATTACTTACAACTACTCTTTCACTTCCTCCTCATATCATGCCTCCCTTCGCTTGTTCCTCTCTTACACTCTTACTTACTCATGCTTTCCTACTCTTCTTCTCAGCTGTCATCGCTACTACATTCACATTTGTAAATAGATGCGACTACACTGTGTGGCCAGCTATTCTTGCAAATGCCGGTAGCCCAAGCCTCGACACCACCGGATTCGAGCTCCCCAAAGATACTGCCCGTTCTATTCAAGCTCCAACTGGCTGGTCTGGCCGATTTTGGGCCCGAACTGGTTGCACCTTCAACGGATCCGCTTCTGGCTCATGCCTCACAGCTGATTGTGGCTCCGGTCAGGTTGAATGCAACGGTGCAGGTGCAGCCCCGCCTGCTACGCTTGCTGAGTTCACTCTTGGCACTGGTGGCCAAGACTTTTATGACGTTAGTCTCGTCGATGGCTATAACCTCCCAATCATCGTGGAAGGAACAGGCGGCTCTGGTCTCTGTGCTTCAACGGGATGCACGTCTGATCTGAGCCAGCAATGCCCGTCAGAGTTGAAAGCAGGGGATGGCAACGCCTGTAAGAGCGCGTGTCAGGCCTTTGGTAGCCCAGAGTATTGTTGCAGCGGCGCGTACAATTCACCCGCAACTTGTAGACCATCGGTTTACTCGGAGATGTTCAAGTCTGCATGCCCGAGATCGTATAGCTACGCCTACGATGATGCTACGAGTACATTCACATGTACGAGTGCAGATTATACACTCACCTTCTGTCCATCCTCACCAAGGTTTTGTGCTTTGATTTCTCTTAAATTTATTTTTCTTGTTATTGCTGCATAACTTTAAGCATATAATTGTTGTAGTAGTTGGCTATTCTATAAGGCCAAAAGATAAGCTTTTTTTTTTTTTTTCACGCGCAAAACAATGTAACTCCCTCAGAAGAATCCACCGTTTGAGAGGAATCTGAGCAATAATTTAATATTTTTCTTAATTTCTGATTTTGCAGTCAGAAATCTTCAAGAGAAGCTACTCCAATGACCTCACAAGGGTCCGGAGGGACAGGGATGGTGACTGGTATTGGGGATTCAGTTGGAGGAGCAGGGTATGGTTCGGGTTCAGGATCTGGAGAGTTCGTGCTAGCAGATGGGTCATATTTAGCTGGATTGGCCATGGGAGGCTCGACCAGTACAGTGTCCATCTCTGCACCACACACAATGTTTGTCTACACTATTGGCCCTATGCTTATTCTGTGTTTGCTTTAGCTGCAGTAATGCATTCTTGTTATGGCTCTTTTTGCATGTTAAATGTATAATATGGCTAGCAGGTAATGGGCTCTAGAATCTTTGGCTTCATCGTGAAAGGTGACAGATTATAAGATTCTCCAGAAAAAAATATTCCATGTTTCACTTTCACATCTAGTATTCTCACACTCCCACCAAAAATTGTGGGGTTTAAAGCAAAATGTTGCCTGCAATTTTGGGCAAAATGTTGGTTTCACACAAGGGGAGAAAGCTTTCTGATGTCTCTCTGCTAAAACTAAGGAATTCAGTTCTCAATGTACCATTTACTTTGCTGTGAGATTGATTCAATTCCTAGATAATAATAAAGAAAAGGGAATTGTGGGTATCAGGTAGAAATTAGAATGTAAAAGAAAAATTACTTCAATCATCACTAGATCTACTATTATGAAAAAAAAAAAAAAAAAACTTCAACATCTATGAAAATGCAAATATTCTACATGACCAAAGAACTATTGCCCTTCAAAGTTTAGGTTTGTTGGAAAAGTAAAGTAACTTTTGACTTGTTGGAAAAAATCAGGGCCTTAATTTTGACTTGTTGAAAAAAGGTAAAGTTTTAATAAATATTTAAGTTTCTAAAGAGTAACCTTTAATACCAAGTTGGAAAATGATCCAGGGATTAATGAAGAAAAATAAATATGATAGTTAACATGTTTATAAATATGCAATCTCATATTTGATTCTTTGTATTTAATTTTATGAGTGTCTCGATTCTTTGTATTTAATTTTATAAGTATCTCTCCTATTATAAGAGAGAAATTATATTTTCTTTTATAATAGTAAAATTACTTTTTCAGTTTATTAGTTTTTATTTCAATTACACACTATATTTCATATCACTATTTTCTTACGAGAACCACAAAGTCAATTAGAAGATCATATGGTGTTGAAAGTTGAAGCTATTCTTTAACTACCTTGCTTCTAATGGGTGTTTTTAAATTAAAGGTCTTTGAACCTTTTTTCAGCAATTTTCAAAAAGAAGAATCCTGCCTTGAGCGGGCCCGCCAAGGAGGCGTATGTCAATATAATGTCTCCTTTCTGATTAATTTATGGTTTTGTAATATTTTAATTAACTAAGTTGATGCAACTAGAGCTTCTTGGTATTGGCCGAATAACACTTGGTTATACTCAAGCATGTTTTGTCTATAAACGTTAGCCACTAATGTTTTGTTAAAGATTTATAACCTCAACATTGGCTAATTCTATACTTTTGGGTTTTTTTTTTTTCCGTAATCCCATTGCCATCATGAGTCCGATTAAGTAAGGTAGTTGTATTATGCTAAACATGAAAGTCCTTAACTGTCATCATTAATCATACTCTGGAACAGAACTTATGTCAAAATCTCTATGATCTTCATTAGACTCTCATGTGTGAAGGATATAGAATATTTTCCTTGGAAACTTGTGGTTCAGGCCTTATCAATTTTAAATAATAAACTTACAGCTTAGGATTTGTAGCACTTACTGCTGCTATGAATCATATTTGGATTGTAAAATGCCTAGTTTCTTCACCTTGGCAGAGTGAGAAGGTTGAATTTGCTGTTGTGTTTCTGTACTTGACACTAATACTATATTCTCCTAGGAAACCATAAAAGCTATAGGCGCCGTGATCATCTGTTACACCCTCTACGTAACTAGTTTGCCATTCTTCAAGAAGCTTGTCAACCACATCACCTGCTGGGAGGTTCTGGAATTCGTCGTCCGTGAGACACATCTGGTAACACCCTTGAGGATGAAGTGCAGTCCAAAGCATGATCCCACTTACCGAAGGATGCGAGAACCCTTCCCTTAACACTTGCTCCAAATAAGTAGCCTACATAGAGAAAAGAAGATAAAAAAATTCATTTACCCACACATATCATGTGATAATACCAATTCAATTTTATTCCTAGATCTAGAATTGCTCTTAATAACAACCTGTGTATCTTTATCTAGTGTTTTGCTGATGTCAACCTCAGTAAGCCAAATGGGAAGGCCTACTGTGGCCAACTTGTCCAGTATAGCTCTGATAAGTGGAGGATTTGGAATTGTGAAGTGACCCTCTAAGCCAATTCCATCCATAAAGACACCACCTCGTTTCAGTTCTGTTAGCCTTGCAATATAGGCGTCAACAGTGGAATTTGCATCAGCACAAGTCTCAACCACATTAAAGTCATTCAAGAATAACGTTGCTAATGGGTCTGATCTATGTGCTGTCTCAAAGAAATTCAATGTAGCATTAGGTCCAAGTCTTTCCTCATAGAAATCAAAATGAAGCATTTCATTGCTGACATCCCAGTGTATAAATTCTTCTCTGTATTGGTTCATCAGGCTTTGTATTCGAGAATTGACAGCAGATTGTAACTGGGTCCCAGTAAGGTTACGAACCCATGCTGGTGTGTATTGAGGGTCTTCCCAGAATATGTTGTGCCCTCTAGCAATAATCTGATTTGCTCTAACAAATTGAAGCATCTGATCTGAGATGGTGTAGTTGACCTTCCCCTGTTCATGTTCTGTCGCATACCACTTGAGTTCATTTTCAAACACTGCAGCATTGAATCTCTTCACAAACCATTTCTGTTTAACCAAGTTTAATATTTTAGTGGTTAAGTTAAGATGATGTTTAATACTTGCAAAAAGTAAAACTTGTAAAATATTAAGCACTTGTAAATGAAGTTTGTTTGTGACTTGTAAGATTGAATGACAAACCTGATAAGGTAAATTGCCAAGAATGGTTTTTGCAATTGCTGATCCAAAAGGGAAATCTTTTGAAACCTGTTCTATAATAATGTCAGCTCCTTGCAATCTCTCTCCATTTGTATCAGACACATGAATTGTTACGGCACGCTTCCTTTGCTGTCAAATACAAGAGTTACTCAGAACAAGTTTGAAATCTCTTCTCTTTTCTACCCATTTGAATCCACTCAAAGTTATAAAATTGGCTTCATTTTCTAACTTGTTTTAGTCACGGCTGTAATCAGAAGCCTTTGTAATATTAGTTCAATCCAAACACTTAAATGGCATATGCATGCTGAATATTAAACTATACTCACTGTGTTGATAATATACTGCTGATTGATGCTCCATTGCTGTGGGGTAAATGGCTGCAGCGATGGGCTAGCTGTGGCTATATTGACATCTTTACCATCTGCATCCTGCAGTATTGTCAGAATAAATGGATTATGGTGCTTCATTTTACAAATCTACACAATGTTTTTTATTTGTTGAAGCAGATCAACCTCAAGGTAGAGTATAGACAAATTAGAAGGCCAATCCAAAACAAATCCACCCTTTAGAAATGACCAGCATCCACTCTTGGCTAATACAGTCCCAATACAGTCATATGTAGCATTTTGGGCTTGCAGGCTGGCCCTGACTAGGGCAGAACTTGCACCTTCAATTCTCACCCAAACTGTAAAATATAGTAAGCAACACAATGATAAATAAGTGACACGGAAAACTCCTAAACACAGTCTTGGCAAATTTTCTATTCACGTTTCTAACATAGAAAGAGATAAAGAGAAAGAATAACGCAACTGGAGAAAGAGTAAATGGCTCCCTGAGTGAGATTATGCAATACGAGTGAAGGCATGTAGCCATTGATATTGTAGGGAGTGACGTCAACAGCACCATAAGGCTGAGGATGATCCCTCAAGATTCCTCCCTTGTAGAGTGGCTCCTCTGCCTGCTCCTTGCACTGCACAATACTTATAACATGAAAAACTGCTTCAAAGTTGCACCTATATATAAGTTTCAGTACATTACCTCAGTGTAAGCAGTGAAATCATACAAGGGTCCATCTGCAACGGAGAAGAATGCTGTTAATTTAAAAATAACAATAACAATAATAAAAGAAAAAGGGATGCAGAAATTAAACCATAAAAAGAAGCAACCAAGGAAGGCCCCAATAGAAGGAAGAAGAGTAGAAAATCTCTCATAGTGAAGCAAGCAGGTCACTTTCCTACTGAGAAGCAAAGATGAGTTATTTTAAGAGGCAGTGAAGGGCATGGTTGAACAATGCATTATATAGAGATAGCCGTGGGAGTGTCCTTACTTTGTACTTTTTGACTGGTAGGGAAGGGAAGCTGATATCAATTCACAAGGGAACAGACGACCTGTGAGTGCTTGGGGCCCGTGCTCTGCTTCACATGTTATTTATAATGCTCAGATGCCACCTCCAAATCCAACCCTCACTCTATCCATCAGAAAATTATTTAACAAATAATAAATAATTAAAAAATAATTTTTAAATTTATAATTATTTTTCACTAATTATCATAATTCATTTTATCCTTTAAAATATATTTTTTATTTTAAAATTATCATACTTTATCCTATAAACTACATTCTGCATTTTAAAATTATCAAATCTTAACTGCTAAAAAGTAGTTTTTAAATTTATAATTATCCTTTCCTTGATTTTCTTATTAATAATTATGATAATTCATTTTATTTTTTAAAGTGCATATCACACTTTAATGGAATCAACTCACACAACTTCATATTTTAATTGATGTTTATTTCATTTCATAAATAAAATTTTTATGTGTATAAATTTCATAAAATTAATAAATAGATAATAAAATTAATAATTAATTTTTAATTATGGGACCAAACTTGCGTCATTTTTATAGCTGGAACTATATTTTCCTCACTCATGGCCATTTTACAAGTCGATCCTAGTATCACCATTTCAATATCATTACAAATTTGTCCCTTTCATTTTTACTTTACCCACCACACCACCAAAATTCCTACCTTTGGCCATATCGATCGGAGCCTAATCTTTAGTCTCCCTCTATACCTTGCTTTCCTTCTCCATTTACATATTTGAGATTTCGGGTGCAATGTGAGATCAGCATTAAATTATCTTTATTTTTCTTTGAGTTTTAGTGATAATTAATTAAAAAAAATGTCACTTCAATTGTAGTCATACACGACATCTATGTACAATTAAGTGAAATTAATCTTCCATGTGTTAAAGTAAATGAAATTGATAAATTTAAATTGTAACATGTAAAATGATTAACAAGGATTGTACAAATAATATTACTCAAATAATTAATTGTCTTTTAATTTGAAGACCTTACTTGGCTATTTACTTACATCATGAATCTGTTTACGAACATGCTACGTTTATGTTTAGAACTTGATATAGGCCAAACTTTCGCATTATAGAATCAAGGAAGTTTAAGTCTTTAACCTCGCTTGTCAATGTATTTAAACCAAATTATTTACGCTTAAAAATGGTTGATACCAAAAGAACAAAAAGAAGAATTTTGGAGAAGAATATCAGAAAAGAGAAATTTATTGATCACGATTTTAACTCAATACACAAAGGAACTCTCTATCTAAATTCTCAAGCTTGCTAGCTTATTTCCCTTTCTCTCTCTTTGATTGCATTACAAGACTTGAAACAAACTATATTATTTATAGACAAACTATCTTAGTAAGATAAAGAAAAAACTCTTCAACTTTATCCTAATAAATCAACATTATCTTCACAAAAAAGACTTATAATTTTATCTCAACACATCAATCTTATTTATCCTTTTTTTATTTTCAAAATCTAATTTAGATTATTTTCAACAGCCTCCCTTAAATTTGATTTTGAAATAACACCAA
>JANHAO010023903.1:0-11768 GCA_026873985.1 Saraca asoca
TAAGGTGCTAATAATTGTATGTCTACATACCTTATTAGCATATACCCAAGTTTCTTGTTGGTTTTGATCGGTTGTTGGTAAAGGTATAGGATCAGTGAGGGCATTGGCAACACCATGCATGTCAAGAACTGTGAAGACACATTCTTGCCACCTTCAAAAATTTCAACCTCCAAATGTCTCAATTTTGGAGATGTCTGGGAATGGCTTGGTGAAAGGAATGGTCGAAACCACTGGAAGGGTGGATGTAGCAGAATTGTTGACCATAGCAGTAGTAATGGTGTTGGCAGTAGTAGCAGCGTCAGCATGGTTGGTAGCGTCATTAGTAGGGACATTGACAATAGGCTCCATAATCCTTAAGATTATTGTGGAAATGTGATTGTTAGAAGCTTGAGTTACGTGTTTAGTGCAGTCCTTAATAATTATTCCGCCACAACAGTAAGTTTATTTGTGGCAATCCACCAGGATTAAATAAGCTCTTCCTGATTTTCTCAGGGATCAGAACTGCAGGGTTGAAACCAGTAACCCAGAATAGAATGAAGAATAGAGAGAAGAGGAAAAATTATTGCTGTTGTGTATTTTGAGGCTGGTATAGAACTGAGGGGGAGACAAGTCCGTTGGTAATCATAAAGTTTGGTATAATGGCTGTAAGAGAATTAGCAGACAAAATTGAAATATAATAATTTTATTTGATGGTACCTTAAATTTGGCAGTTGCTGGTAAGCTTTTAAAATTATTTAAATTCAAATTTTTTGACTTCTCACAAACTATCCTATATGGGACTTTTAACTTTTTGAAATACACACACACATATCTAACATTAGCTTCTACGTGGATATGGTACATAGCATATCTACCAATTTCTGCTAACATCACCTGACAATCTTTAAGTAAACTGCTCATACAAGTAGGAGAAGAAGGATTACAATTTGAGAAAGCATTAATCACAGGCGAGGCATCTAACTCTATCTAAAGTCCCTTGCTGCACCTGACTACCTAATTACCATTACTTATGAATGATTGTAGAACATCCAGTAAGATTTAGGTTGTCTTTATGTTATAAGTTGGTCTTATGAATTAATTTAATAGGTAAACATATTTGATTTCAGATAAAATTTGACGTAAAAGCTAAACATAAAGAAAAGGTTATGTGGTGTGAATTTGAGAGTAAATGTATTTATGTATTATTTTCTTATATTTTTTCTACTCTGAGGTGTTTGTGTCCTGTAAGCATAAATCATTTGTCTAGTGCAAGTAAAAAAGTACATAATTATGATATTTACATTTTTATATTCATGTTTATATCAGATAACACATTTGAATCCTTTCAAATTGAGAGAAGAACCTTATGTTAACTCGAAAATATTATTGTACACTTGTGTTATTAAGACTTTGCCTTATGATGCTCTATAAAGGGAGCTGCGTCTAGTGATCTGAGTGGATATTATGGCATGAGATAGGGATTAAAGTATGATGGCTTAAAGGCTTCCTCTATACATTCAAAACTATATAATGAGACATATTAATAAAATGGAGCTGTTTCTTTTCTTATTTAAAAGGTCCCTTACAAATGTACATTATAAACTACTTTATGATGCATTCTTTAAGACTTGGTATGGATAGATATTTAGACTACATGCTCATGCTTGCTTATGAACATGTTGCATATAGTATTTTATTGTGTGCACAATTGAAATCTATTTTGTCCCGTTATCTATTTAAATGTGACTTAAATTTATTAGAAGGCTAATATATTGATAAAAAATTAATATCATATACTATATAATAGAGTTGTATTGCTCGTGAGTGGTTGATTCATATTGAACTCAAACCATCCTATGGTAGGTGGTTTCCAACATTTTTGTAGAAACATTTCATGATTAAATATATTCAAGTTAAGAATCAATTTAAAAATTAATATGATCGAAGGTAATTTTTTTTCCCTTAGTATGGAGCTTTTGCCATGCTCCTCCACCCTAGTCTTTGTCTTTTACAATTTCAACATTTCAATTAGTGACTAAAAAAAGTCAAGAATCAATACAAAAAATAGAGATTGTGGATCTATATTTTATTGATTTTATTATAAAAGAACTAATTGTGGAAAATATTAAGGGTGTAATTTGATTTTGAAGTTTTCGCAATTCATTTGCCCATTGAATCTATATAACATTATTTTAGTTTGATTATTCTGGTGATATATTAATAATTCTGAATTGCATACCATACTAAAATTTAACTAAACAAAATTAAATTCTTAAAAACACAAATTTACATGTAATATCCCACCCACAACAATAGTTTGGTATGTTAAATCAAAAGGTAGTTATTAAATTATTTGAGGTTACATGCAAGAAAATGAAATGTGTAGAATAAAAAAGACAAAGAATTTAAAAATTTTAAAAATTAAAAGTACATTAGTCTTGATCAATAATGGCTACTTGTTCTAGGATGAAATTTGTGCTATAACACAAGGAGGTATTCATCGTAATTATTTGAATATTGATCCCTCTAGCAAGGATAACAAAAATTAGAAATGCACGAATATACTTTAGATGTAAAATTATCGTATGTATTGAATTTCTTTTTGATATTTTAAGTTTATTCTGAAATAAATTTATCATATTGAAATTTTTTATAATTTTTCTCCAATATCTCATGTACATATGATGACTCTTTTTTGATGTCATATTAAAAGTAGAATATAAAAATATATAGTGTAAATAAAAAATGATAGAATAACAATATATTTCAACAATTTTAATAAATATATATATATATATATATATTTGTAAAACATCTATGTATGAGATATATCATATATGGACAATAGCATATTTAACATCACTTATTTTCTTTTTTATTTAACATCCAATTTTAATATATATTGACAAAGTCTTGTATATATCCTTATATACCAAAGTCTAACGAGTCATGAGAAAAGGGCTAAGCAACACGCAAAAAGTGCCAGGCATACACAGCTTCCACTCATGAGCTTTTATTCTCTGCATAGGACATTGTTGAACAATCAAGCCAACAATCTCTGCAACATGCCAACATCACCATAACATGAACAAACACAAAAGTGTGATCATTGGAAACATTAGGACTCCAACTAACTCACATTGAACCAATTGTACGAATGGATATTCGTAAGAAATAATATATTCTTGTATAATATAAAATAAAAAAATAATTACAAATAAAATAATTATAAAAAATTACAAAATAATGTTATAGGGATATAGTTTTTAACTCAATAAAACTTCTTTCATAATAGAATTTCCTTTTAATGTTTATAAGATATAAATCTTTTCTTAAGCCACAAATTTTATTTCAGTCTTGAACTTTTCTTATTAAAAGCTTATCATTTAATTTTCTTATAGCTCAATTTTAAATGCAAATTTCATTTTCATATAGCTGGAAGACTATCTATATGACTTGGTAAGCAACTATCCATAAATGGCATAGCATGTGGGATGATGTATGGCTGAAGTTACACTGCTTTCTCGTACTAGTTCTTATCAACACCAAACATAGTAAGTTTGTCGGTTAAGTTTGACCGGAAAGAATCAAAGGAAAGAAGTTGATGGACTTGATTATATTTAAATTCCAGCAGGTTCAGGATTTTTAATCTAAATTGGGTGGATCATATACATTTTTTTAACTTTTGAGAAGACCAATTAAAATTACTATATATAAAAAATTCAGATTTTTAAAAGCGTGCGTACTTCCGTCAATCCCCCTTCATTGTCCATACTCTATCCACCCCTGATGCTATTGATATGCAAGATTAATACAATCTATAGTGAAGGAAATATAAAATTAATTGGACTAAATCATAAGATAGTATGAAAAGATGTAAATTTAATTAAATAGAAATAGATTAGAATTTTTTGCATTAAACAAATTCATAATTGATATAGAGTAGATAGAGAAGAGATCACTCCTCATGACAACTTTTATAGTTGGGAAAGCACACTAATTAGACAATATCAAACATTATCTATATTAATTAGGGTTTTAGTAGTAGAGATCTATCTATATATAGGATAAACTAGGTAGGGTCCTATTTGTAACAGAAATCTAACGCAATATTGAATCTAGGTTATAGTACCCAATAGAGTCCATATATGTCACTTTTAATGTTTTTAATTGTTTTAATATTATTTTAATAATTTATGAATTATGTAAGTACAAATTTAAAAGAAATTTCATCAATCTCCCACTTGTACTACATAATTCATAAGTTGTGGTCATCTTAAGTAATGTCAAAACAATTATGGTACTATTACATCCATAGATCTATTGAAAGCATGAGCATCCAAGTGTAGAACCTTATATTCGAAAGGGTATATTAATGTCATACACATTGTATGCTTATATTTCCATGACCAAAATATAAAATATGCATAACAAGATTTATGTAATGATAGATTTGACTACACGTAAATCTCCACACAGTAGTGTAAGCATATGATCAAGATGCCAAATAAGAATTAATATTCTTAATAAGTAGTGAGACAAGATCTAAATATTTCTAATAGCATATCATAATTATATAAAAGAACAATATATGGCAAAACATAAATGTTTCATTATGAATATTTCAATAATCATATCTTGAGATAAATAATATATCCAATGTAATTGCAACAATTACAATACTCCCTGTCAGAGCCCAAATCCCTAACTATGATGGGTGTGAATATTAATCCCCGATTGATAATCACTAGCGTCTAACCTATCACTATTGTCTATTTTATCCTTTTCTATTCATAATTGTGTCAATACTTTCGGATCATGTTCACTTAATCTCGATTGGTTAGTTGAGAAATAATAAATTTATAGAAAGAAAGATAGACATATTAGAATATAAACATACTTATCATGTACAAAGGCATTCCCCAATAGGCACATGTTAGTTTAAACATTAATTTCAACAAGTTTTTTACAAGTCTTCAAAAGACCTACATCGACAACTAACTAGCTCTAGGAGTTAAACCCTATACCACCCCACACATCTCCATAAGGGTAAAGGTAACCAAAAAGTTAAATTAATCTATATCTTGTCATGAAACCAAAGCATATGTTACACAAACTAAGCCCTTGGGGTATTCTATGGCCATTCTATCTACAAATTTTTAAAAGGTTAGCAAAATATATCGATGGATGGTTGAAACCTTAAGGGTCAAATCATCCCATGGCCATCATCAAAAGGACATTTAGAGGGGGTTCCAAGAGAATAATCTCAAATTTATGTAAAACCTCACAGTCAGCTAAATTTAAAATAATAATGTAGTGAATCGTGATTTGGTACACTCCTAAAAGGCTTTCTATGGTGGTAGTAAAGATATCGACAATAATTTCCATAAGGTCATTATTCATCCTTACTTTTTGGGAGGTGCAATAGTTGCAAGTTCTTGAGAATCTAAAATTAGTTCATAGAAGAATGATTCTTAGGCTCACTAAGATAAATCTATATTTAACTTATGAATTTCTCAACAATAACAATACATATGTACATCATAGTCATATAATCATATTTCATATTAGGCTTAATAAACAAGTCTTAAGTCCTAAAGACTAACCTTTGAATGGCATCACACCACATTATCATTGACACATTATAAACAAACACAATTTTCTTATGGCCTTAAGCCGTCTTCATCAATCATCATGTTATCAAGTCACGTTATATCTCATTCAGTATTTCTCATTATAACAATTCAGGTAAGAAGCAAAACAAATAATAACAATCAAAATTGTCCTTTGTTACTCCTTTTTAATCTTAACCTATACAATCATAGCCTTATCCCTCACTCTATATCAGAACGTATAGATCTGGAATCCAATTCATATACCCCATCTAATCATATCAATCACATCTTATTATCATCATTCATCATCCCATGTTTCATGGGAAATTTTCAAGGTTTCAAATAGTATCATATCTCATAATAATTATATCACAGTTCACATTCTATCACAATCATAATCACATATTATCACCATAACTATTAGGGTTGTTGCCATAGCCTCAATATAGACATATATACAAATAGTAGATTGATTTATATTAGCTTATGATTTGCTTATTTAGAACTTATTGACAATCATACTGGGATTTGGTTGGGATTTATATGAGGTTTGGTCAAAGAGATAAAAGTTGTCTGAGAAAGAAATGAATTAAAGCTAAATAGGATGTCTAAATTTAGAGGTGCGATCATAGTTAAAAGCATGATCATTGTTGAAATTTGAGTAGAATCATGGTTAGAATTATAGGGATCAAATAAGAAGGGTTCAATTTAACTCAAAGAGTTTAGTTCAAATTGCAAGTTTGCATGCCAAAAATTGTAAACTTTCAGGATGTCCAAAATAAATACTCAATCAAAATCGTGATTGGAATAAAAAAAATAGGGTAAGAAGGGTTGATTCAAAATACAAGAATCTAGTTAAATTTTTTATTCGAATTGCAAGGCATAATGCAACTTGGTTTCTATGAGCATGATCGAGGTATTAGTGTAAATATGGCCAAAAAAAAAATTTAAGGAAAACATGGTCCTATATTCTATCAATTCTTAAGGTTTTAGCTGTTATGATTTTTTTTATTTTTATTAAAAATAAATAAAAAATGAAACGATTGATCAACATTCATGAACTTATCTATCTTTGCAAGCAAAATGAGCTACAATGCATAGAAGAACTTTGATCCTAATGATCTTGTAGAACAACCCTAGAATGATAGAAGTAGCCTCTAAAACATGCCTAGGATCAAAAACTAAGTTAATGCTATGAAGAGTAAAATGAAAGATTTGTTCACTCTTTTTTTTGTACAATAGAAACCAGAGTACATCTTTTGAATCAAGAGCTAATAGAATAACTAAGCGTGTGTGTTTTCTTCAAACTATGATTCACCTCACTTATATAGTAATATCATTTACATTACCCAACAACATGTCTTTTGGGTGCCCAATGGTTACATACCTAAAAGTCATAACCACAATACTTAATTCCATCATTATCCTATAATAATGAAGTGTAATTAAACTTAAAAATCATACATAAGGAATCAAGAGTTTTTTTTCTTATTCTTCCTCTTTTCTTCAATGCTTACGAGAGATGAATACATGTTTAATTTCTAATAATAAGCCTTATAAATTTCCTATTATTTTTGTGGTTAATATCCACCTTATTATTCGTAAATTAAACATAATTACATGTGTAAGAGATTGAAAAGACACTTTTTTCTTTCTCATATATTTAATCCACCTAGATGAAAAATAGGCCTGAATTATCTTGAGGAATGAACTAAAAGTCATATCTTTATCTTTCTCAATAATTCTATTATAAATGAGAGACAACACATGTTGAAATTTAGAAAGCCTTTTCTTTCTTATTCCATGTAATTGTCATATGGATTGAGATTGCATCACAAGCTTTGTTAATCACTAATTAAAGTGAACTAATATTGATGACAAGGTTTACAAAGAATATACTACTTAGATGCCAATACTTAGTAGCTTCGCCAATAACTAAATCAATTAAATATAATCTTGTGTGCACATTTAGATATTTGTGCTCACTAGCTCAAATATTCCAACAGTTTCTACTCACAATAGATGAAACTTGCAACCACTTCAATCAAATGAAACAACCCAAATTAAACTCATACATATTATGTATATTTGCAATAGGAGCTTGTGACCCCATGCACAAAAATGAAACCATCCCACTATACAATTGTTAAGTGTACATGGGAGACTTTTCCTCAACCCAGATCTGACTACAAGTCACAAGTAGATGAGATCATAAGATAATCCACAAGTTATCAAGCAAATGATCCTATGAACATTAACCGGGCCTACGACACCCTAAAATCTAGTTAATACATATTAGTTTGACTATCTTCAATTCCTCTGTTGAGTAGGTACATATCCTTAATTCATGAAATATACCAAACGAGTTAACTCTTCCTTCAAAATCATATAGCACTTGATCTTATTATACAAAGTAATAAGGTGCCTTATTAAGTACAAATGACAATATCTTTATATCTATGTATCACTAGATTTTTCCTTCTATATCATTATTAAATAATCCAAACCCCTGCATCTACCCAATTAGGTTTCCTCAGGTTGAATTGTCATTGCCATCTCAGTCTCATATCAAAGTAGACACTCTAATTTCAAGCCATTAAATAATAGATAGTAGTCATTAAGAGTATCAAGGTGACCAAAGTATATCTAATCACAAAGAAAACTCACACACTTGAAGACAGGGATCACTTCAAGTTATTCTCTATTTGGTCACTTATACATACGTGATATACACATGTGCTATGGTATAGCTTCCCACATAAATGGTTTATCCACAAAGTGAGTTGTCATCTCTCACTTAAATCATTTAATCTGAGATTCACCTAAAACTTCCATTTGAACAAATCAAGAGAAAAACATAATCTCTCACTGGAGAAAAAAAAGTTTTAGGAGTGTATGTTAGCCAATACCATACGGAACAAGTTAATAAGCTTCATGACTAACCTGAATTCATCACATAGAAGAATTTGCACCCTGTCACATAGGTTAACATGTATTTATGATCATATTTGCTTTGTAAGTCTAATATTACCTAATCCTGATAAAGCAATAATAATGCTAATTCAGGGGATTATAAATAAGGCATATTTCCTACTAGATCACATGTCATTGTGACAAGTAGACTATTCTTATTACTTGAGTAGTCTAATCTCTATTCTTAAGCAAAAAATAGAGTCAGATTGTTTATGTGAGAAAACCTATCCATAACTTATGTTTGACATACCATAATTGTTCATTATGAAGCAAAAACAAGAACATGCATAAAAATAAATGAAGAATATTCATTGCATTAACACATAAGCAATACATTCCTTCAATTAACATGGGCACTAAACAAATGATAATAGAAAGAAAAAAAAATATGAATAAGGAACTACAAACTACATAGTCCTATTGCCTGGACATGCTTGGCAAATAGGACTGGTAAAATAGGGTTAGTCAATGGATCCGCCACCATTTGACCCATAGGTATGTATTCTAAGTGTATTTCCTTTTCCTTAATTGTGTTTCTTATAAAGTTATGCTTAATCCCTATATACTTGGTTTTTCCATGATATTTCGGATCCTTTATATAAGTTAATTTGGCTATACTATCGTAATTAGCTCGTTAGGGGCCCTAACTCCTAAATTTTAAAGGAAAAGACCAAATCATAAGGCTTCTTGCACAGCAAGTGCCCAACTACAAACTTAGCCTCCATTATGGACAAAATCATGCATGTCTACTCCTTACTACTCCAAGATATAGCTCCACTATTGAGCAAAAAGATATAACAAGTGTAGATTTGTACTCATCTCTATCCTTACCCCAATCAATATTAGTATACCCTTGTAACCGTAAGTTACCACCTTGGTAACATAACCAACAATCCTTAGTACCCTTAAGGTATCTAAAGACCTATTTAACATATTTCCAATGTTGTTGGCCTAGATCAGATGAATAACAAGCTAGTAGACCCATTGCTTGGCTAATGTTTGGTCATGTATACAACATGGCATACATTAGACTTCCAATCATATGCAGGTATGGAATAATTTTCATCTCCTCTTTCTTTTTTAGGAATGCTTGGACAATATTGACTCATCAAACTTACAGTTATGGGTTAAAGGAATACTTATTGCCTTAGGACTATGTATGTTAAGACACTTAAGAATTTTACCAATGTAAGTTTTCTGTGACAATGCCAACAAACTCTTAGACCTATTCCTCAAAATTTTAACTCTAAGGATATAAGCAGCCTCACTTAAATCCTTCATTTTGAAGGTAGAGGACAACCATTTCTTGCTTGTATGCATTAATTCTAAGTCATTACTAGCCAACAGAATGTCATCTATATAGAGTGACATTATTATAAACTTATGCTTTAAATGGACCAAATATACATAATGGTCTTCTTCTAGCATCTTGAAACAAAAATTCAAGACCAACTCATGAAACTTCATGTACCATTATCTTGAAACCTGCTTAAGACTATAAATAGACTTCTTGAGTTTGTAAACTTTATTCTCATTATTCTTTTTAACAAAACCTTTTAGTTGTGCCATATAAATCTATTCACTTAAATCATGATTGAGAAAGGCAGTCTTAATATCCATTTGGTGCAATTCCAAATCAAGTTTAGCAACAATGGCTAGAACTAACCTAACAAAATTAAATTGTACTACTAGTGAGAAGGCATCTTTGTAATCAATCCTATCTTGTTGTGTGTACCCCTTAGTAATTAAACATGCTTTATACCTTTTTTTATGTTACCATTGCATTCTTCTTTATATTGAAAACTCATTTGCTCCTAAATTTCCTTTCATCCTTGAGGAAGATCCACTAATTCCTATGCTTAATTAGCATACGTTAAATCCAATTCATCACTCATTTCAATTAACCAATTCTTACTATTTGGATGATCAAGAGCTTCTTTATAATTGCGTGGCTCATCATCCAAAGATGTGGCCAAGTAAGCCTCACTTTGATTAAAAATCCACCATTTAAGTGGTTTGAATTGCCAAGTAGAAAGATGAAGAGGAGGAAGCTCAATAAGGGTTTGCTCACTAGCATCTCCCTCACTATCAAAATTAGAATGCATTTACTGAAGTTTGGAAACCTCATTGGGTTAAATCAGCTCATGATCAACACTATGATCATGTTGACAATCATATCCTCTATAGGTTAAGCAGGATCAGGTTCACCATCTTGATTAGCCACTGGTGGTTGCACTCAGCTCTCACTTGAAACAACACCACTTTCACTTGACATAAAATGTCTAAAATTAGTAAGTTCGTATAAGGTTTGTAACATATCAACAGTCCTTATAGATGGAAACTCATTCTCTAAGAAGGTAGCGTCTTTTACCTTGAATTCAACCTTTTTACCCTTTTACTCCAAATCAATGAACACATACCCACTGGAGTATTCAGAATAGCCAAGAAAAACATAGTTCCTCGCACGTGACTTGAGTTTACCAAACTTATGATTCAAAGTATGGACGTAAGCTGCATAGCCCTGAGGCCAGAGATTACTCAAAATGTTCTAACAGTCCAAAGCTTATAAAAAGTAGTAAAGATAGATTTCGAAGAGATTCCATTGAGAATATGGATTGCTGTGAGTAGAGTATTTCCTCAGAAGGAGAGTTCCAAGTGGGCCTCTGCCATCACGGTTTGTATCATATCAAAGAGAGTCTGATTTTTCCTTTCCGCCACTTTATTTTGTTGAGGTGTGCCAAGGATAGTATGCTATCTTTCTATTCCCTTTTCTTCACACAACCTCTTGAATTTGTTAGATAAGTACTCACCACCCTTATCAGTCCTCAAGGACTTGATAATTCGGTTTAATTGATTCTCTACTAAAGTGTAATGCCCGAAAAATTTAGAAATTAAAAAGGAAAATTTAAAATAAAAGTTGAAAATGAAAAAGGACTAAATTGAAAAGTTTTAGGGACTTATTTGAAAAGTTATGGTTTTCAGAGGGGCAATTTTGTAAATAACTCAAAGTTTTGAGGCCAAAACGTAAAATGGAAAAAAAAAGATTTTTTTTTTAAAATCTCCAGAACCCCGGCGCCCACTTCTTTTTTTTTTCTCTCTCTCTCTCCTTCTCGCAAACGCCCTCACCCTCTCTCCCTCTCTTCTCTTCCTCCCTTCTTCATCAACGCCGGCATCGACTTCCTCCTTCGTCCTCGTCGGCAT